>JANHZU010002576.1:43663-62686 GCA_032468055.1 Acrochordus granulatus | reverse complement strand
ATACTGGCTGAGGAATTCTGGGAGCTGAAGTCCACACTTCTTAAAGTTGCTGAGGTTGAGAAACACTGACCTAGACTGAGAAGCTTTGAACTCAAGATGATGGCACCATCTATGATCTCCACAAAGAAAGATTTTACATGGGCAACTGTCAGGGGAGGAAATTGGCATTTCCACTGTAACAGATATTGATACTGGTTGGAAATATTTTTTTTTGCAATGAAGGGCATAAAGGGGGGTGAAAAGATTACAAGAAAGAAAAATGCTTCTTTTCTTGAAAGACCAGATTGAATCAGACAAAGATCAGCTGATCTGGGACAGATATATTGTAAAACTACTAGCTATGAAGAAGAAATTGGAAGATAACTTTTGTAGTTCTCAGCTGGGGAAAATGAAATTCTTTATTTTTTCTCAAATGTGGGACTTACTCTTAGTGGTGGCATTAAGAATAGCCTAAAACAAGACACATGGGAGGAATTCAGTCATGAGATCTACCATTGCAGTTGATGGAAGTAGGGAAACTGAGATGCGTAGAGAGAGAAGCATATAAGGAAAGGCAAGCATTTACAGACGTCCTTTGGCCCCTTAGTTTGTAAGTAAATTCAAGAATATTGAAATGGTCTTTGAGAATGTCTTGAAAGACAGAAGGAGGAAGAAGAGCTGTAGACTAGGCAACAGCCAGATAAGAGGCAGCTTAGCCCTTAGATGGAATAAGAACATTGCAAACAGAGAACAAGTTTGGTCTAGTGGATAAGGTGCTAACGTAGAAACCAGAAGATGGTGAGTTCCAGTCCTCCCTGAGGCATGAAAGCCAACTGAGTGACTTTGGACCAACCTCACAACCCAACTCACCTCAACAACTCAAATTGTTGTTGTGGGGAAAAGAGAAAGAAGGAAGGAAGGCATATAAATTTAGTAAATAAATAAAATAAGAATTAGGTATGTTTGCTGCCTTGAGTTATTTATAGAAATAATAAAGGCGGGATATAAATAAATAATGTTAAGAGCACAGGATCAGGCTTAGTCAGTGCAGTTCTAGTTAACAGGTTTATTGATGATACAAGGTCACAGAAATTTCTCTAACTACCTGCTGAACATCTGCACTTCCCAGATAAGGTTAACAGTCCTCACAAGGGGTTGGACCTTTGGCATTTGTGCATGTGTAGCAATTCAAAGCTAATCCCCTCTTAATCCCTGGCTCTGCCCTTCCTTCTCCCCAATAAGTACATAAAAGAAGGGACCCTTCCCTCTTGGATTGTAAAGAGTGGGAGAGATGTACTTTTAGACTTGCAAGATTCTTTTACTGTAATCTTACAATAAATACAGTGTTAGTACTCATGGTTGGTTCTTCTTATCTGCAATGCCTCTAAGGGCTGTCAAACACCTCCTACCCACCCAGGAGAATCCTTTTCCCCTTTGAAGCAAACGCTGCATCATTAAAACAAATGAAAATTCATAGCTATCTTGTGCATGCTGCTAAATCCTTTTCCAGTGAAATTCTAGTCGACAAGGTAGGGCTATATTACATTTTATCACTGCATTGTTCAAGAGGGTCTTAACAGATGTTTTACGAGGCTTTAATAATGGGATAAATCTGTGAATGGTTTGCATGGGGACATAGCTAATTGCTTCTAACTACACGGGGTACTTTCAGGGCTATGCAAAGCATCCAGATGCATTGGCACTTGTGAAGTGAGCCTCCCTGAAGCATTGAAGCAGTTACAATAGGCTTGGCACAGCAGCATTGAAGGCATTCGCAGGTTGTCTCTGTAGGCCATGTACCTGCTTAGCCACTGCTTCCTGTTCCTTGGGCATAGGAAAGTCCCTGGAGTAGCTTCATGAGCATGTATGAGGAAATCCCTCATACACTTCCAAGGATTTGCCTGCCTCAGTGCTCGCACAAGGGGCATGTTCCTCATGCAAATGGATTCCACGGAGCATCCTTTGTTATGCTTGGAAGAAGCTTATGTTTTCCTCCCTAAATTCCATATAGTGTTGCTGTTAATGTACATGCAAGTGAAATATTATATGTATTAGAGCAGGAGAATGATTGATAGCTCAAGAACGTGAAGGAATAGATGATGAAATCCAACTGAAGCGCTGGTGGATAAAGTGTCTTGAGAAGTTAAGTTTATTTAGAAGTGAGAATTGTGGAGGACAGTCAGAAGAACTGGAGCAGAGCTTAAGAAATTAGAAGGACATGTAGGGATGGCTTTCTTTTTTAATGCTATGACTACTTTATTATTTTTTAGATTGCTTTGTAGATCTAGGTGTAATGAACAGCTCTGTCTTTTAATTGCAGTAATCTGTCTCAAAAGTCATAGTGTCTCTCCTAAAGCCAAACAGCTTTGGCCTTCCCACTTGCTTTGTTTGTGGAACTTTGGATGTGACATCACAGGGACTCAACATTGCTCTTCAAATTGTTTGGGCACATGCCCCAGAGACATCCCAAAATATTAACCAAATTGCAATCTGTAATAGGATCAAAGAGGAAAATTATTAAATATATCCCTGGCAAGTAATTATGTTAGATGTCTTTCCTTTGAACGAGTCCATTGAAGTTTAATTTTAAGTGTTTTTAATGTTTATGAAATGTAAATAAATAAAATGAAATGTAGTTCAACAGCTACATGTTTTTGGACTGAATCTCTTGGCAAAGCTTTCAACAGCCAAATGGGACCCAGAAAATGTTAAATATCCCTCCTTTCACCTGGCCTCGAGCTGGGGTGCCCACATATGTATGGGTCAGAAGAGACAATATGGCAGCTTTTATCTATCTGTATATCTCTCTATGCATCTATCTGTTATATACAGGTAGTTCTCAACTTATAAACCATTCATTTAGTGACCATTTGAAAAAAAAAACTTATTAAATATCTAAGTATGGCAGCTGTGACCACACAGTTGAAGTCCTGCCTCTTTACAGAGAAGGGGTAGGGCTTCATTTTTGTGGTGGCTGGTGCCATGTGGCTATGCCCCTGTGGCCATCCTAGTTGGAAGTTGTATTAGGCAGAAAGGATCAGATGCAGAAGGTAAATTTAACTGCTCCCAGTATTTGTTCTCATCAGAGGGGCAGTCCTTGGTATGATGATTTCCTGTTTCCTTAAACAGGTCTCTTAATATAATGAATTTAAAGCTGACTTCATGAAAGAGCTCCTAAATGAGGAAGAAAGGAGTGCACCGTCAAGGAAGGATTTGGACAAGTGATTATTTACATCAGCAAGCATGAGAAAGAAACTCAAAAGAATTGTGTCTTGATTTTGTTTAGTATAAAATGGGACAGAGAAAAACTTGGATGAGCTTTCAAAGTGCTATCAATATGCAAACACGGCAGGGAACCCGGGAATGCTAAATTATTACAACAGCGATGTAGCATTCCTAGGTTCTCTCCAGTGTCCATTACTTCATTGGCCTTTCTCAAAGGACTCACACTTATTGTGTTACTATCATGATCACCATTGTGAAGGCACCAAAGAAAATATCACTGTGATGCATCTGGGCATCAAGACATAAAGTAATGTGATCCATTCTTCCAGAGCTAATGTATATTTCTATAGGGAACTATAGCCATTGGTTAAAACTGATGTAGGGTGAATTGTGACCCTCTAGATATGGTTTGTCTTGGCTCATCAGTTCCTAAAAGAAGAATTAGTGGCAACAGAGAATGAATTGCAAGCTCTTTTTCTGTTTAATCCCTGCAAACAAAAGTGAACATCTGTTCGCCTCCCCCCAAAAAACTCAAGGTTGCAGGGAGCATCAAAAATATCCAAAATGGCATTCCATGTAAATGATGGTATTATATGGAGAAGGCCCTTATATTGGGAAAGATGAAAGGATAGAGAAGAAGATGACCATCAGCAAGGTGGATGAACTCAGTTACAACGGTGATGGTTGCACCATTGGGAGAACATGAAAGAACAGGTTATAGGTAGGTCATCTTGGAGAAAATATATGGTAGCTAAGAGTTGACAATGACTTGATGGCACAAATTCATTCTCATCTGTAAAAACAGGGGTGGGTCTTCCATCTAAGTCCTATCCTTATTTTTGCAGGTAATGCCATTGTGATATGTTTGATGCCCCTGGACAGCATATCACCCTCCTCCTCGTGAAATAAATGCGACTTAGGAAGCCAGTAATGAAGAAGTTACAAGGTTAATACAATCCAAAAACATAACAAAGAGAATTGTTTCTATTTGATTTTTTTTATTTATTTAGTTCTTTCTTTCACTGACCTCCTGGCGTCTGTCTAAAATTATTTGGAAAGTGCTGATTGAGCTACAGGCATTTGTTTATTATTATTTCTAGAATATTGATTTAGTGCCAGCTGTTCTCCTAGATTCCAGTGTTTGATGGCATTATAAGTAATTAATTAACCAGCCCCATGCAGAGGTTGGCTGTCCTTTTAGATTAGGACTAGTGAGCAAAGAAGTATTACATATCCATATCAGATGAGGAATAAAGCAATCTTTTAAAGCAATAACAAAATATATCATGAAAGAATTGCTCCCTTTTATTACTAATTTGAGATCCTGATAAGTAGGAGGCGTTTTTTCTATTTCCGTGAGTTTTCATTAAATTAAAGCACAAAAGAACTTTAGACAAGAAAGCAAAGAAAATTTAAACTTCAGCTAGCGCTTGATCACCCAGCTTCTGCTTTCTTCTAGGGGTAAATTTCTATTTATCTTCCCTTACCATGAAGTCATTTATGCATTCCATAATTCAAGCTGTATTGATTAATCTAAATTTAAAAGCCAGCTCTGAAATGCCTTTGCAAATAGCAAAGATGGAGAGAATGGGTGAGTAGTAACTAGAGCGAACACTGAGCTAAATATAAGACTGAACCATAGTTTAAAAGCTGATTAGAAGGTGAATGGCTTTCAGGAGAGCAGGAAAGTAAGTTAAATAAAACTATGCATCCTTAAGGCTCTCATATTCCTCAACTGAGGTCTGTTGGGAATCACAGTGGTATATCCCAGGTACTCTGAATACAAGACATTGGTTCAGGAGTATTAGCCAGAAGGAGTCGAAGGAATTCAAGATGTTGGCTACAACCATGCAGTCAAAAACATTTTTTACATGAGTCATAAGGGCAGAGTTTTGATTGCATGGGTGTAGCTATCATTTTGACTTTTTGGACCCTCTGCTGACTGTTTATTATTTTTAGTTCAGCCACTTCTCACCTACTGGGCCTATTAACTTTCCTCAAGTGTTCCTCTTTGTTTTCACAAGCCAAAAGGGACAACTTCTTAAAAGCACTCTCCCTCTCAAATACCGCCAATAAAGCATTGATTAGAGCAAGTCTCTAATCAAATAAGCCCATTTAGTTCATGCCCAATGCTGGAGGTAATCTCTAATTGGTTTTAAGTGAAAGTGAGAGTCTTTGAAAATCAGGGAGAAAGTGCGTGGGAATGAGAAGGCGCAAGGTCAGTTCTTAGTGTGCAGGAAGCATTAACAACCAGTTGGCTCAACTGTTTCAGGAGGCTGATCAAGCAGCGGTGCATGCGGTTGGAAAGTGGGTTTCATTGCCCAGGTGCCACAGAGAAGGCATATCTGCAGTTATCAGCTCTTAAGTTTGAGCCTTTGGTAGGAATCTACTTTCCTGGGGTGGGGGGAAAGTGTTTTGCAGATAAATTGAGTCAATAAAGAAGAGCTGAGCTCTAGAATTCTACCAAAATGCACTTTTGTAGGTGATACCAAAACAATAGTCTTCGGCAACTAATCCGGTGCATATTTGGGCTGTTGGCTTTGATAGCAGAATATTGCCTTTCACAATAAATAGGTCATATGTAATATGAGGTTTAATTCAGGTTCACACAGCACAAATCTATGGTCCATTTTGCACATTTTATTGGCTATTAGTGAAGCTAGAGTAGGTTCAAAGGAGGGCAGCTATCAAGGGTTTGGAACAGCTGCCCTATGAGGAAAGTAGGTGACGTTTAGGGCCTTTCAATGTAGAAAGGAGGTGAGTGATTGAGGAATCCAAAAATATGCATGATGTGGGTCAAGTGGGCAAGAAGTAATTTTCTTCTTCCCAACACGGTAGAACCAGGAGTCATCCATTTATATTATTTTTACACAATACATAACACAACTTGGAAATTCACGATTGTGAGATGGATGGTTGGCTGCTGGCTTGGCTGATTTTCAAAAAGGGATGGAGCAACTCATGGAAGGCTTTTAGCCTTGATGGCAATGGGGCAGCCTCTGCAAGCCATCTACTGAGAGACCAATAGCCTTCCTCGCGCAGTTGGTTGGCTACAGGGAAAACACTCTGTTGGGATAAATGGGCCAAAGATCCAATCCAGCAGGCCATGCTCTTATGAACAAACTATGATTGGTTGAATTTACTCACTGCACTACAATGCAGAAACCGTGGTTTGCAAACCATAGTGGCTATCAACCGGGTTACCCAAATCAGGAACATGCTCTTCTCCTTCCAGGTACTATCTGAAAGTTACGGAAAGTTCCTTGCCTCCATTTGCTCTTAAGCCTCTTTTTACCATCTGAGTCCTGAATGAAACCACAACAAAAGGGAGGTTGATTGTAGCCTCTCTAAGGTAGGCTTACCTGTCTTACCAAGGCTGCCAAATTCCTGATGATCGCTAGGTTGAAGAAGATGGTTCGGGTGTTCTGTATTTTAACAGCCCAGATCTGACATCCCAAAAAACAAACTTTATTATGGCTTAACATTCTTTGGCTTTGTTTTGAAAGCCTCATGTTTTTCTATGTTTATAAATAGTAACTTGCATCGATCCACAGCCTTTACAGACCAGACCAGTCAAGTCAAGTGATTAAAAAAAACTAAGATTGATTGTTTTTGCTTTGATTTCTCCATTTTTTAGTTAATAGTCTACAGTTTTCAAATAAAAACCTGAAATCCAGAGTTTGGTAGTGGGTTACCTTCAAAGGGGTAAATTTCCTCTCCATTATGACAAAAAGTTGCATTTGAAGTACAGATTCCAGCATAATAAACCAAACTATGATCAGTTTGTATTCCTGGCACACCCAACTCTTTCATATGCATTTAGTATCTCCCAGCAAGAAAACACATACAGTATTTGAAAGTTTGTTTCCTTGGGGTTGATAATGTTGACTAATAACAAGCTAGAAAATAAAGTCATAATTCAATTACATTTTTTGAATCCTGGTTTATTTGGAAACCATTATCCATCATGCAGGTTGGACAATTAAAGGAAGAAATGATTAACTGCAAATGTGTGTCTTGTGCTTCAACACACATGAAGCCGTTAGCAAAGAAGTGGCATGATGCTTAGAAGTGCGTGAATCCTACAGCATAACTTAGTTTCTTAAACCAGGATTTGCTGTTCTGAACATAGTGCGTGCTTCACTGTGTCTTCCTCCGAAAAGATATACTGGTTTGCGTGAGATTAGCCAGAATTTCTTAGGCCAGGTTTGTGCTATTTTTTTTTAATTGGCAGCTTCCAATGTTTTAAACATTATCTTGGGCAGTAAACCATGTTTTGAGAAGGGCAGTGTAAACAGAAAGGATGGCATTGTATTCTAGGTTGAAAGAGGTTGTTGATAAAATACCATTGACTTGAAATCCAAAAAAGCACCACTGCCTATGAATTCAGAATGTGATATAATTAAAACCAAGGCCTTCCTGAATGCAACACATCTTGTTTAGACATTTGTCAAAAACTTTTTGAAAAAAGGGAAGAGAAAATGTGGGATAAAAGCATTAAAAAAAGCCCTGATTAATTGTTTCTGTATTGCATTAGTTGCTATAGCAACTCTATTTTCTTTTTTTATTCTCTATTTTTAAGGATGTCTGTCCAATGGCATTAGGAAACATGGTTCTGGATTGCAGCAGAAATAATAACAGTAGGACTTCTGAGAGGGAGGAAATGCAAAGTATGATTCCCCCATCCATAATCCACAGGTCACTCTTCATTTGCCGCTTGTGTATAAATACAAGTTGAGTAGTTTATGTGCCTTTATTGTTGGGGAAATAAACTTTTTGGGAACTGACAGTCCTCCCCATCCCAAAGTTACTTTACTGAACATTGAATATTGTATATCATGTATTGCATTAACCCAGATTGGTTGTGTGAATCCAATCAGTCACCGGTTTTTAAATCTCACTTTTATAACCAACTCCCTCTAGCTAAGGCCTTGTGATAACCAAATCAGTTGCGGCAGTTTATTTCACAGGATTCATGTATAGATTAAATCAATGTTTTTCAAACTTGGCCACTTCAAGATGTGTTGACTTCACCTCCCAGAATTCCCCACTGATAGGTTAACCTGCTTACAGGTTAGGAATTCCGGGAACTGAAGTCCACCCATCTTAAGGTTGCCAAGTTTGAAGAATATTGGATTAAATCAATCTAATGAATTTCTACCAACCAATTAATCTAGGTTAACCATTTTTCAGCAGAGAAGAGACCCACACAGTTCAGTCTGTAGGCAATATCATCATGGGGTTTATGTATCCATTATGGTTTAGCAGTACATGCGAACCAGATGACCATGCTTTGCTGAAAAATCAACCTATATAGGGTCAATTAAAATGGGATTGAATGGTTTGGCGATCGGAATGCTGTTGGAATCCAGCTCTTGTTTTAGTAGGTTGTGTGAACCAATTTCTCAAATTAAGCCATCACTCAAGGCTTATTTGACTGAGTGCTGCATGGCGTGTGATTTGCGACTATGTTAATCCAGGTTTAGGATTTCATATGTTCTGTGAATCCTGCCATTGTGTTGGAATTGTGGGGTACTATATGTGTGCGCTTTTCCCTGTTCAGTATTCGTGAGGTCTAGCAACTTCCTTCCTTCACATCTATTTGATATTTATGGAAGAGAAATTGAAAAGTCAACTCTGTTAGCTGGCTACCTTGCTGGTATTTAAAGAGCAAGGTGACACTTTCTCCCTCAAAGGAGTTGTCACTCTAGTATTATTTCGGCAATTAACCTTTTTAAACTTTTGAGTACATGAGGAAGATGAATTTTTCAAATACCACGACAACTTTCACACTATCCTAATGGAATATACCACCATGGGAGCTATGGTTTCTAGAAATTATACAAACCAGGGGGATATTTAACTAGAGTTCCACAATAGATTATTTTTTTCAATGACATCACTAAAGGCTTTGCACCAGACGTGGGAATTTTCAATTCCATGCCATCCACTTAGAGTTTCTCTCCTTTTTGTATATTTTTCTCATGTTTTCTCTATTGGAGAACTGCCAGGCTCACTGCACATTCAGCTGTTCCTAATAATATGTAAGTTATGAAAATTAATGACTTCTAATCTTCTGTCTAGAGATGCAGGATGTCACTTTTTATCATAGTGGGATTGCAAGAAATATAATAGAAATTTGGCCATCGTCAGCATCTGAACACAGCACAAATGTATTTGCAATATTTGTTTGTGGGCAAAGAAAGTAGGTGGGTTTCTCTCTCTTTCTCCAGGTGAAGGAGAAATTATCCCAAGGGAAGGATACCGCTTTCATAGTAATAGTAGCACTGAGGGTGAGACAGAAGAATTTCTCTGGATCTGATTAAAGAAAAATAGAAATTTAGGAAGGCTGCAGTTCAGTGTAGACAGGATCGCAGCACGAAAATTGGACATTCGTACAAAAAACGTCTTAAAGAAAACTAGGAACAGCATCCTTCAAAGATGGAGCTTGCATAGATATGAGGCCTCGGGCTTTTAAGATCTGCAATTCTGCAGCGTTGAGAGTTTGCGTAATTAGAAGTATCTATTTTCTGTCTTTAAGACAGATCAGAAGTTTTAGGAAAGGGGAAGTGTAAATGGATTCTCCCACCTTGATGTCTGTCAATACCGACCACAAACAGTTGTCATCTGGTG
The DNA here is from genome assembly GCA_032468055.1 of Acrochordus granulatus. NCBI lineage: Eukaryota > Metazoa > Chordata > Lepidosauria > Squamata > Acrochordidae > Acrochordus > Acrochordus granulatus. The sequence continues at coordinate 52,849 of JANHZU010002576.1, read as the reverse complement.
TAAGTAAGTATCTGAAACAAAGGTCTTTAAAACAAATGAAGAAAACAAAATCTATAGATTTAGATTGAAGAATCTATAGCTGTAGATCACTAGAGATACATAGATCAGTATAAATCTGGTCCATTTAGTAGATCAATCAGAGCGTTTTAACACCAGGTCGATTTTTAGTCAGAGAAAGAAACGAGATTTAGCGGTGCTATCCAAACCATTGAGATGTTTGTTTTGGGTAGGTTGACCAGATGTCTGGCCAAAGGAGCCCAGGTCCTCCTTTTTGTCCTCATGTCCTTCAGGCTGAGGTTGAAAGCTGTTGTCCTTGTCAAGAGCTGTTGTTGGTCTACTGTGTGCCTCTGGAATTCAGCAAATTATGAAGATGAAGTTTCTTGTAACTGCATTTAGAGGTTGCCCCCTTAGCTACATACAGAAGCTTCCTAAACTTATCTCCTCAATTTTAGGTAACTGATGAAGTTCTCATATCCTGTTAAAGATACTTGCCGACGCTATAGCAAATTGCTTGCCATATTTACAGTGGTTTGTTGTATCCTTTCTCATCACCAAATTACTTCTCATGGTTCTACTAAACATATGAAATCTCTGCGGAGGAAAATGTGCTTGAGTTAACATGAAGATGATAAGAGCTTTTCAATTATGACTACCGATCTTCAGCAAGAAATCCTACGAGGAAGAAGAGGCTGTCCTCTCTTGAATAATGTCTTCTACCAGATTGTCTGAGGTCGTCCTTCTTGATTGTCCCTATTCCTCTCTGGAACAACGTCCCTTCCAGAGATTCAACTCGATCCAACTGTATTGGGACTTAGGAAAACAGATAAAACCTGGTTACTTCAACAGGCTTTTGAAAAGTAGACGACTTGAGAGGGTGGTGCAATTATATGAAATTAAGCTTATTTTATTGGAAATCTGTGGATTGGGTCAGGGTAGATACGTGGTTTAAAAAAAAGGTAAAGGTTTCACTCAGGTTCAAGTCTGGGGGTGGTGCTCATTTCCGTTCCATAGCTGAAGAGCCAGTGTTGTCCAAAGATGCTTCTGTGGTTATATGGCTGGCATGACTATATGCCAAGGCACATGGAATGCTGTTACCTTTCCACCCATCTAGGTGGTACATATTTATCTACTTGCATTTTTACATGCTTTCAAATTCCAAAGGTTGGTCGGAGCTGGAGCGAATAATGGGATTCCACCTCATTACATGGTGCTTGGTCTCAAACTAGGGCTGCTGACCTTCCTGCCAACAAGCCCAGTGTCTTAACTCCTAGACCACTGGATCCCCACATAGACAACAAATAAATACATGTTTTATTATGTACTATTGCTCTCTGTTGGCTATTTTTGCTTCCTTAAGCTTGCTTATACATGATAAGCCAGTGATTGGATTGGCATTAAATACCTAGGGAAATAAATATATACTGCCTCTTATGATACATAATCCCAAAAGTCAGGGACTGGTGAATGAATGTCTGCAAGGGGATTGTGAAAAGTCTGAAATCTTCCTTCTTTGTTGTCTTCTGTAGAATATCTTGGTCTGCAGCACAATGCCGTTGACTTAAGCTCCTTGAGCCTTAGCATTTAAAAATGAAAATGTGCAAGAATGGACATGTATATACCAATAGAAGATAATATTTGTAGCTTGGAATTGAACTGTGGGGTCCTTGGTGCTCTCTTTCTTTTCTTGCAGATGTTTTATTACCCAACTAGGTAACATCATCAGAGCTAGAAGGGAATGAAGTTTGTTCTATGTTCATTATACATGTGGTTTGTCCCATCAGTATGGATGGGAATGTTGGTTTCTTTCGGGTAGTTCCTTGATTAGGCACTCATTTAATGTTTGATTGTTCATCTGTTCCTTGATCGGGGGATTATTTCTTTCTTGATTTGTGGTCTGGTATTAATCCTCCTCAAGAACCCCACCAATACATATGTGTATATGTGCATGTATTAGATCTGTAAGCAATGGAAAAATTATTTGCATGCAGTCTATTTCCACCACGTGCCATAAAACAGCACCCCAAGAAAGTACAAATTAATTGAAAATCCAGTTTATATCTCATGTGCTAACTTCCACTCTGGTTTCTCAGTGAAATCTTTTTTCAAAAAAAAACTTCCTAAAAATCCTCAATTGCTGTGGTATGAATTGTACACATATTTTTCTGTGAGTCATGCTTTTTCGACATAATTTATTTGACCACCTTGAAACGCTTTTTCCCCTTACGAAAAGGCTGAAAATTCTTTGACTTCCTCCTGTTATCTAAGCTGTATTTAAATGCAACTGAACCTTAGCAGAGTTTGGTTTTTAACATGACTTTCCAAAATATATCTCCAGTCATCCAAACTTTGCTTTTTCAGAATAAAAAATCAGCAGTGGACGTTCTTTGCTGCTGACTTGGCAGGTCTGTTGAATAATCTGCAGCGTTTTGATGGTAAAGAAATTTGCCTGTTTCTAGTGCATTCATTTGTTTTTATTCTTGCAATGAGCTGAAGAATTTATCATCTAGCCCTCAGTGCTATATTTGCATAAACCTATGTTAATTTGATTCCATCCACAAATGTGATCATTACCCCTCCAAGAATTATTTTCTTGGACAAGTTAGTATAGTCTCATAAAAATATGCCTTTCTTTCAAAGGTTACTGCTGCTTGCCAGCACAGCTTCATTAATGCCTTGATCACTTTCTGACATTTATCTTGTAATTTTCCAGAGCTGTTATGTCTCAGTAGAAAACCTGAATTGCACTTGGAACTAGATAGATAATAAAGGTGTCTTTGAGAACAAATATATTCACTGGGCTAAACTTGTTTGTGTAGTCGCTTAGTAAACTGGGTAATCTGAGAATACATGATATTTTAGAAAATTGCATATCCTTGGAGCAAAGTAACACATTATCAGCCTTACCTCCCTAGCATTTAGAGAAGAAATAATCTTCATTTCCATTTTTTGGAAGTCTAAAAAAAATTAAAATAACTACTAGTAGTTCAGACTAGCCTAAAGTTTACAGACCATAATAAACACATTTTTTTCCTAAAAAAATAAAAGCATAGATCCTGCTTTTAATCTTGAGAGCTCAGGATAGCATGCATTTTATCCTCACAATAGCCCTGTAAAGTTGATCCCTCAGAAAGAAAGATAATTAGAAGGTAATATTTATTTTTTTATTTAATTTATATGCTGCCAAACTCAATGCAACTCTCAGTGGCTTACAATAAAAACATAAAAACAACAATATATAATAAAAATAATTAAAACCATTTAAAAATCAATAAAAAACAGTCAGGGGGGAGCGAGAATATATGTGTGGGGGAAGGAGGTTGGTACTAAACCACCAGCCACCTCCAAGATGGTGTACCCCCATTGGGGGCCCAAACCAGCTGTCAGAACCAGGTCTTAAAGCCCTTCTGGAAGGCTGAAATGGTGGGCACAGACCTCACCTCTGGGGGCAGGATGTTCCACAGGGCAGGAGCCACAGCAGAAGAAGCTCTCCTTCTTGACCCAGCCAACCAAAATTCCTTGGCTGACGGGATCCACAGTACGTCTCTTCTGCCAGTTCTGGTGGGGTGGGTCATCCCCATTGGGGTGAGACAATTCCTCAAGTAGCCTGGTCCCATGCCATGAAGAGCTTTACAAATGAATATATATATAGCTCAGGTTGAACCATGAAGTTCTTGGTGCTGTCTGAGCTTGGTGGTCTGCTTGCAAATGTTTCATTAAACAAATGTCTGCAAACAAACCACCAACTCAGAGCACAGATAGATCACTGATTCAGAGCCCTCCATCATTATCACAACTGGGTAAAAAGTTGAACTCAGGTCTGCCTTGCCCAAGTTCAGCATTCTCACCCTAATGTTACTTTGATCCTTTCCTGAGATCGCTTTGTATCAACAACATGTTTGCACATTGCTCAGAGAAGCTGTGGTCCAACTAAGGACCTTCTTGATGTAGTTGACTATACATCCAATCATCTCTTGACAGCAATATTAATGTTAAATATAAGTGTTGATAGAAGCTTCAAACTGCAAATGATACATGGGAAGAGATATTCCTCCTTTACTTTTACAGAGGAAGGGAGTCTTCCAGGAAATATGAAACCATGGATCATCTACAGTCAAAAATATATCCCTTTTTTTCTTCAGAACTCACAACTGGACCTTGAATAAGTTATAGCTTTTATAGCTGATTGCCAAAGTATTTTTAAAATCAGTTGGAAACTCTAAACTTTAGCTTACTCATTCAAACATGACATTTGATTATCCATTGTTTTTTTGATTGACAGTCATTCTCATGTAGGCATTGCAGACTTAGGAGATGTCATACTAGATTGCCAGTAAGAGATCTTTCTATTGTTCTGTTCTTACTGAAGATAAAAATACGTGTCATTCTGCTGTAGACCAAGTACATGTGTGGAGGGAACATCACTAGGTTCACAGAATACACCAAAGATGAATACTATGGATGAATCTTAGGAAAGTTCTTGTGTAAGAGAGGTTAATAGGAGCACCACTTACTGAAGAAGATGTGATTGGTCTTCTCTTCACTGGATGACTTCAGGCAGGGCCATAAGTTGCTTTCATTGGATTCCTGCAATAAGTAGAAGATTACACCAAATGTCCCTAAAGCTGCCTTCCAACTATGAATCTATGACAGCTTATTGTGATGTCCTGATCCATACCACATGTAATGCAAGCCTTGGCTTTCTCTCTCTTATGAGCCATGAATTATGCATCCATTTCAGTCTAGCCTAAGATTTATTAAGCCTTCTCCCTTGGCTTCATAGACATTAAAACATGATGGTTTGAGGATACAGTAGAAATTCTTGTCTTTCATTTACATATCCCAATATTTCACAAATCATTCATGCTGAAAGATGGAATTACTGTATTTGCAAACTGAAGAACTGGACAGCAGAGGAGAATAATATACATGAATGGAGATTCCATTGGAAGAAATAAAGTTCTGTATAGCAACCTTTCCAAATTTGATTAGAATTATACATATGAGGAAGAATTGTGATGTTGAATTCAACATAAAAGAATTTTTTATGTTGGTTAGTGATTTTCCCAATGTCTTTTGAATGACAGTTTACTGAAAGAGCTGAAATTCCTTCATGAGGGATCTCCAACCTCCTTCACAGAATTATGGCTTCCGAAGTTCTTTATGGAGAAGGGGTTAAAAAAAATCAAAGTTATCTTCTTTGCTTGATGTTCTGCAGACATGTATGAAAAATTAGGAATTCTAGGAGTTGTAATCCTAGCTCTTGTGGAAAGCATCAGATCACAGAAGACTGTTTTCCCCTAGGAATCCCCAGTAAATTAGATTTGGGCTGCTATTTTATTCCAGAATCATAACAGTTCTTACAGTAAAGGTATAAAAGCAGGTCTAAAATCATATTTCTAAAATTATAGAAATTTCAGGGTGGAAATCCTGTGTTTTTGAGGATGGGGTACATCTGCAAGGGATGAATAAATGATACAATGGTGAGATTTTATTTAAAACAAGTTAATAATCACAGGTTCCTTTTTGCACGACTCTATCCCCCCCAAAAAATATCCCTAAGGATTTTAGTTCTTTTAAGTTTGTCAGTTTAAATCTATTTAGATAGAGCCTGAAAGCTCCAAGTCAAGAAACTGGCATTAGTCCAGAGCGAATTAATCTGAAATTAATTTGATTTTGAAAAGCTCCATCTGGTTGTATTTGGAAAAGGCAGACAGAAAGAGAAAGAAAGATATAACCAAATGATCATCTGTATTCTCCATGCCAGATGTTTTATGGTTTTTCTTCTCCTTTCAAAATAACTTTTTTAAGTGATGGAAAAGGTGATGATGCTGGATGTCTCTTGAAATGGCAGTAATCTGCTTTATATAAATGTTTTTTTTTAAAAAATGGAAGTTCAAATAAAGAAGAAATAGGAAGAAGCCTCCAAGAGGTATACATTAGTAATCTTACAAACTGAGAATTGGACAGCCACGATCTAATCTCATTGACAAGAGTCATGCAAAAAAAAAAAAAATGAAGGTGAAATTGGCAACAGGCTATTTAAACTGAAATATAGTGGAAGACCCATTGTCAACCTCGGGCATTTCATCTGAAATCATAACCATTTTTTCCACAGCTGAAAACAACTGCATTAGTCTCAGGAAGACCTTTGTAAGATGTAGTTAGTTTAACGAGCTGTGGTGGTCTGATTCATGCAACATGCTAAGCTTAACCAAACAAGCCATGGCTTAATTAATTATGAGGTTCTCACAATTGCTAACCCAATCTAAATAAGCCGCTGCAGCTTAGCACGGTGTGTGAACCTCACAGGGCCTACACTCCACAATGGCATACAATATCTTGTAAGGTTCTAATGGGAAAAGGAGAGAATAATCCCTCATATTTATTTTTATCTGTTGTCTTTATATTCCATCTTTCATTCAGAAGCACAAGGTAGCATAGAAGGTGTTCCTTCTCCCATTCCCCATCCCCAACAACAAGCCTGTCAAGGTGAGCTGGGAAAAAGTGACTGGCCAAAATCTTCTATGGAGTCTTCATGGTTGATGGAATGTAGTAAGGAGGTGGATTCCCAGGAGGGACGGGGTGTATTTCAGAGGACTAAGAGGCAACTCAGTCAAAATAGCATGTGTGAGAGAAAGAGGGTGAAGACAGCCTCTCCCTAATAGTTCACAGAGTATATTGTAGATGCAGTTAGTAGAATTCTCAGTCTGGCAAGATTTTATCTATAAGCATAAAACAATAATGACCTCAGTTTGGAAGAATGTGTCAGTCTTGGTTTTGGCCTGACCAAGTGGACTTAAAACTGGGTTTCCTTACTTCTAATCCCATACCTTTCGCATACCTCCCCTATCCAATCCAATGCCTTATTTCTCAAGATCTGCTCCCAACATCTCCACTATTGTCAATATCAAATCTTTCATTCCAAGTCCATTCAGTTCTTTACACTTCCTTCACTATCTCTTTTACTCCAACTATTCTTACATCTCCTTCCTCTGATGGACATTGCAACTCCAGGACAATTATTTTTTCATTCAGAAGGAAGCAGATTGAACTTCAAGTACCTTCAGGTGAAAAGCCTGAGTTCCAAATGTTGACAAATAATTGCCTGCTTGTCATATGCTGGAGAAGTCAGCGTAAACCAGTGTTTCTCAACCTGACTGCTTTAATACTATATATGTGGACTTCAACTCCCGGAATTCCCTATCCAACAAGGAAACCCAAACTCATGATAATCTAATACCACTCCTCCCACCTTCCCCTATCAAAATGTACATTTAAAAACAATTATTTTACCAAAAGCAAGATTTTCCCGCGGTCTTCTTACATCAGAGTTATTGAAAAGCCAGGAATTAAATGTTTCCGGAATCTCAGCTACCACATTATTTCCACTTTGGAACCCAATTTATCTCTCAGGTTGTTAGGGTGAAGATTTTTATTAACAGCCTTTCTTCAACAGGCAGAATAGCAGTTCCTTTTTCAGGTCACCAGAAAAGATGCCATTGCCAATCTTTTTCAAGCAACTTCTAAATCTCACTCAGAGTCTGATCATCCTACTTCAAATCTGGACTTTCTTTTTCAAATCATGCAGGTTCTCTTGAGAATGGAATGGATGCGTTTGCTTGTTGGTTTCTTGAAGAAAGATGCAAAATATGAAACCAGTTGGAGAAATATCCAATTTTGTCATCAAAATGGCATAGCTTCCTCAACTGTTCAACAATAGTTGGGCTCACTTGGTGGCGAAAGTGAGGACTCCTGAACTTTACATTGAAATCTTTTAGCCACCTTTGATTCTGTATCTGTATTGTGAACAACATCTCTGAAATCTAGCTGCCATGTGTGTTTGTGTAGCAGTCCCTGGGTTGAATTTCTCAATTTAAATTCTTGGGAGTTTCCAAACATTAATGTAATGGCTTGAAGCTCCCACCTCTCTGGCAATCTCATCTCTGTTCCATTTGGCAAAAGGAAAATTAAATGCAGGGTTTTTATGCTTTAAAAAAAAGCTGCTAAAACTGGGATTAGCAAGCCGGTTAATGCATTATCCCCCACATGAGCAACAGCTGCACTTGTTTTCTAGAAGCCTGTATTGGTCCTCCATTGCTCTTTGCATTAAATCTCTTTTCCCTGAAAGCTCTCCATCACTCAGTGTCCGAACACTTTTCGTACTGGAATCAATACCATTGTCATTAACTTTAGCTGGGGAGAGCTTGCGCATGGCACACTCATTCTTTTTCCTACTCTACTCCCTTCATCTCATAAGTTCATGTATGGTTTCACTCCTTTTGATATTCTCCATTTCATCCCATCTCATCGCAAATCTTTCTCTCTTTCTACATATACCCTCTAATTGAAATTGGAAGTTTTGTTGGTATCTTGAAACAGAGCCAACAATAAAAACTAGCACACCGGATGAGCGTTTTTATCTCTTTCCATGTCAGTTTACATGTGAATTCACCCATAAAGCCATATGAATTCCTTTCTGCATCCATGCAATTTTTTAAAAAATCAAAGGGATGTGTGCTTATTTTCACGTATAATTCTCCTTGATGCACAGATGGCTATTTCATCATTTCCTCCAGTGCATCCATTGTAGAACACAACAAATACCTTCTTTGTGTGAAATTATTGAGCCAAAGACTGCATTACAACATTCATGGAAATGCATAACATTATTTTATTAGAGAGAATGGGAATTCCTAGAGTCATAAAATCATTATCCAGGCAAGTTTCAAGTTACAGGAGTTCAATTCAATTCAAATACTTTATTGACCAAGCATGGTTAGACATGCAAGGAATTTGACTCCGGTACAGCAGCTCTCAGTATATTTGCAAGACAGCAGTACATAAAACAATAATACAAACAATAAATGAAAGTATGTATTTAACAGTAAAGTGCGCATCCAAAGTATGCAGCCAGTAGAAAGGGAATATAGCAAAGTGTAGAATTAGAACCATGATCTATTGGTAAGTAGGTATACTCCTTAGACAGTACATCTGGGTTAATTAAGAATTCTTTGCACTTTGTGTCCTGTCATATAGCCTGAGTTCCATTCATATCCTAGGGGAAAGAAGGCAAATCAACTTGAGTCTAAGAATACTTTCCAATATGTTGTGTTTAAGAATATTTTCCATCCGATGGGATGATGATGGCCCAAACCATAACTTAGAAAACTGAGCACATAGACTACT
>JANHZU010002573.1:158160-168477 GCA_032468055.1 Acrochordus granulatus | reverse complement strand
GCATCAGCTGCTCTTGCCATTTGCTCTAAATATCAGTAGAGCCTTGCACGTCACAGCTGGACAGATGATGAATGCCTGGCACTTTCCTACTTATTACCAACAGTAGATATAAAATATCTACAAAAATGATTTTGTAGCAAATATTCTAGTCTTCATCAACTTATCCTTTTCCCTTTTTTCTTTATGAAAGGGGAGAGATAATGACTAGCAAATCTGAGTGAAAATTATTTGTGTCTGGTCCAAGCAGTTTCTGTTTCTTGTAAAAAAGCTTTAAAATTATCTATCTAAATTATATATGTATATAACTTTTAAAAGACTCATTTTAAAAAGTATTTCCAGGATCCTTAAGCTAGGAGAACTGTAGGCAGCACAGTCCCCTGTACATTTCTTTGTTCCAACCCCACAAAATTGAATGGGACTTCCACTCACAATTTGTACCATATATTTTAGAATGGCACCCTTAAATGAAAATTCTGCCAAGTTTATCAAACTCTGTACTGTTCATATTTCTTTCCTGATTCCACTGATTTCTACCCAGTCACTTTCTTTCTTAATAGGCAACTCAATATGAATATGCTAATTTGATAGGCAACTTCTTTTCTTTGTTATGGTTGAGTTTATTGGGCTTAATTTTTTTATTTTTCATTAGCACCTGTTTATAGCTATGATTAATGGCAGAATGTTTGATAACACAGACACTTTTAATGTCATTGTTTATATTTCATGTATGTATAAGATGAAGTAAAAGATGGATAAGAAAAAAAGACTTTAGAAGCTAAGGTTGCAATTCTGTGATGTTCTGGCCAGGGAGTGAAGCATGTTGAATATAATCTTATTTCTTCTAAGAAAATGCACATAAGATTGTGGTATAAAGGTTTAAAACCTCTTAATCAATACAGTATGAAAAGTTTAATCTTATTGGAATTACATTTTTATAGCTTTTTTCAGACAATTCAGAGTAAGTCACACAAAAAAGAGGTGTGAAAAAACGTCCCTCTGTTTGATATTCTGCTGCTTGTAAGAAGCATTTATCTTCTGGGTATTGATTTCTTCTCAATTTCATCCTTCCAAGTGACGCCTTTTTTCTGATTCTGTAATATATATTGTACAATAATTCCTTCTAGAAGGCAGGCTGTAGGGACATTACATTACAACAAGCACTGATGTAAGTTTAATATGACACTGTTAGAAGAGTGGCAAATGTATATCAGTGGAATCTGAAGTAAGTAGCCCTTTTGCATTAGAACATTCAATGCTCATTTTATTGACATTTTGTGCAAGGGTCCAGCTTACATCTACGTGATCAAATGATACTGATCCTGGGTAAGGGAAGGATCAATATTAAAATAAAGCAGATGTTAATTGACATCAGTGCATCTTTGTTTAAAGACAAGCAGTGTTTGGTTTGGCATTAACAGTTAAAAGGTTTAGCAGATAGAAGCCTGACACTAACCTCTGCTTCAGTCCTTGGCTGAGGAAACAATTGGAAAGTATCTAACCCTGAATAGATACTGATATGGCAACTTCACATTTCGATAGTGCTGCATCTGTTTCTTCAGCTTTAGGAATCCTATGTGGTAGATGAAGATAATTTGGGTGGTAAGACAGATTACTTTCTCCATATTCTTTAGGTCATTAAATTTACTCACTCTAGCATGTCAACTACTAGGTGGGAGACAGGATTTCAACCCTCTTACTTTGGTGGAAGGATTGCTTCTTGGAAGCTATAAATTTTTGGAATGGCTGAATTAGTGAGACCAACCAGAGCATCTGGAAAGTTTTATAAAGAGCATGCAGGTCGTGTTGAGATCCAGCATACCTGGAGGACAGTCGGATTGGGGTAAAGCTTCTGAATCTATCTCTGTTAAGGCCTGGTGTGAGAAAAAAATGCAAGGGACAGGAGCATTCTACTGTAGGAAGTTAAGAACTGTCAAGGTATTTATATACTTCTATGTTTATATTTTAAATTTCTACAGCTGTTCAGTCATGGAAAGAAAAACTGAGTTGTTTCTTTAATTGTGCTAAACCATACCTTAAGTTATGGCTTGTCAAATGTATCACGGTGGGGTGGGTTTAATTAGCACTATATTGTAAACCATGACTAAAAACAGAATAGTTGGCTTCACACTGAGTAACATCTCATACCAAACATGATGTCACGTCATGAGAACCAGGTTAGTCTCATGGTTCACACACCAGGCTAGGAAGCAGGATACATGAGTTTTAGTCCTCCCTTAGCCATGAAAGCCAGCTGGGTGACCTTGGGCCTCTCTCATCCCAACTCACCTCACAGGGTTGTTGTAGGGAAAAATAGGAGGAGGAAGGTGTGTCGGATATGTTCACTGCCTTGAGTTATTTGTAAAAGAATAATAAAAGTGGGAAATAAATATGATGATGTAATGCCATGTGTGAACCCAGCCACTGTGATTTGTAAAACAGAGTTTATAGTTTGCAAAAGTGATCTGTTATGAAAGTAGTCAACTTGGTATTTAGTTGATCGATCCAAAATTACACAATGTGAGTACTGTATATGCTTGCACTGTTTTCAACCACATCTAGCTGTCATCTAAAATGGTGGCATTGGAATACTGTAAATCTGTGTTTTTCAATCTTGGGAACTTGAAAAAGTATGAACTTCAACTCCCAAAATTTCCCCCGCATGCTGGCTGGGGAATTCTGGGAGCTGAAATTCATGCTTTTTCAAGTTCCAAAGTTGAAGAAAAACTGCTGTAAATAACCATGCTAAGATTCCCACAGAACTTTTATTCTGTTCTTTTAAGAACCTAGAGGGGAAGAAGAGAGGAAAGAGAAATAGGTGATCATAGTGGAACTTGCAGTGAAAATATTTAAGATACCACTGAAGATGATAAATTTTACAAATGCACAATAAAATACATGACAACAGGTGCTGAAAAAACATTTCCATGTGAACATGTGTGGGTGAACAGAAGTGTAAGATCCTGGGGATATTTGTGAGAGAAGAAATGGCCATCTGGTAAATAAGATCTAGCCAACCTAAAAAAAGCTTAAACGAATGATTTTATTGATTAACCTGCAAGCTCATAATTATTAAGACAAAATCAGCCAATGCGTAACTGTTAAGGCTAAACTACAAGCAAAAGGCTTATTCATAATCTGAACATCCAGCTACATTACCGTACATAACTTACTCGGAAGTATTCCTGCTTATAATTCAGAGGGCTTTGTCTAATTTTTTAAAAAGATTATCCTGGAAATGTAGGCAGTTTCTGTTTGTTCTTAGATGGTATAAATAAACGTAAAATATTGAGGTTAGTAGCTACCTGATGGAAAGAGCTACTTTTACAATAAAAAAAAAGGTAAGTAGCTACCTGATGGAAAGAGCTACTTTCACAATATCATTTAAATGATATTGATGGTTAAACAGTGGTTTAGCACCTTTTATAAATCCGCCCTGGAAGTGAGTTGTCCAAATATTCTTAAATTACTTTTGTATAGGAAAATTTTCAGCAGGTGGCAGCATCTTGCCATCCTTGGGTGATTTTAAAAAAATTGGGGTCTCAAATTTGATTAGTATTAGGATGGAAGACCACTAGGAAACCCCAGAGGTGCCTTCCCAGAGTCAAAGTTGAAAAACATCTCAGAAGAAAGCGATAATAAACCACTTCTGTGTTCTTATCGGGAAAATTATATGCAAAAAATCTTATTTAGTCAAACTCAGTTCGAAAGAACTTTTGACTTTACGGAGAGGAAAGCGTGTTTGTATCCCTTCCTATTTGATGAGGTTAAGTCTAGTGAAATGAGTTTAAATCTTGAATTGGCTTACAGCCTTTGTGGAATTTTTTGTTTTTAAAAAGTATTGGCTTAGTAGTATATATCTTCTTAGAAACTTCATTTATTATTTCACTCTTTCCCTTAGAGGTCCATTATTGAATTGTTTCGGAGCACCAGTGCAGTTTTTGAGACAGATTTATAACAATTTGAGAGATTCTGCCTTACCTTTCTTACTGTATTTATAAGTGTTTAAAGGGCAGTTCCCTACGTGTTATTCTCGTAAGCTATTTAAGTTCCTTTTAAAAATATGCTTGCAATGCAGACTCAGGCTTCTGAACAGCAGAAAGTTTTGGGTTGTCCTTTAGGAAGCTTGTACATGTAGGACAGAGGATCCTCCAAAGTTTGCCTTGGCCCCGCAGCTTTATTGAAATGACAGATCTTACATTTTAATGACTGCTTTTTCTTTTCCCCTCGTGCCCTTAGTATTTCTGGAAGTGTCTAATGAACTCCTTACAGATTAAGAGTGTCAAATATCTCTTGTCTTCTTTCCCAGGAAGTAGACTTGAACTTGTAAGCAGTCTTCAGAAGAAGAAGCAGCAGCTGAGGGAAGAGTTTTGAGATTGCCTAAAAAGTTTATGGAAGCTGGTTTTGAAGTTAATGATGCAAGGATGTAGCTTTTGAAACCTTGCGCAGTCTTAGAAGCTGAGCATCGTGACAAAAGTAGTAAGGGCACTTGGGAAGTGGTGAAAAAGGTGAGAGTAAAAATGTTACGGCTCGTTTTGGTGTGCGCATGGATGGAGTGGGACAACTACTTACTAGTTGTAGAGTTTATATAAGCATTTTCTTCTCCCTACATCCATGTTTATTGAAGTATTTGCAGGTTCAGTTACTTGAAAATGTTAGTTTTTAGTGCTCAGTTTTCTTCCGCTTTTTGGCTGGAGCATTTTTGAAGACTAACTTGTTGAAAAAAATACATTTGAGTTTCCACATGGAATAGCCGTCAGCCTCAAGTAAGGATCTTGATGGTTTAGATGTAATATTTTGGCTAGGATAAATAAAATTGCTTAGGTCACGGTAGGGAGCAAAGAGAAATTAGCATTCGAGAAATTATCAGCTGTGCGTCAGAAATGCTTAGAAGTCACGGTATGCTTAGAACAGCAAAGTTCTACCAGTTGGATTTGGGATATTGCATTCCATTTTAATGGGAAATTTGGCTTTTTTAAAATCACACAATTTGTCTTCAGTCATGAGAGGAAAAGGCTAAGATTCTGCATGGTATGATCAGAGATCTGCTTATCGTAGTGGCTTTCATAAATTCTGCTAATTCTGATTTTAAATCTTTCACTGCTAGTCCAAAGGACGCAGGTAAGTATGAGAGCTGGTTGTCATCTTGATAAGCCTAGGACTTATTTCCAAGTTATCGCCCAAAAGAAGGAGCAAAAAAGGGAGATCTTCCTACTCTAAGTTGCCTATATATAGTGCAATGTGGAGTGCTTATTGGAATTCTTGTATTATAATCTTAAACCCCTTTCTAATCTAATCAGAGCTCTGAGAGGCTAATGCATTGGATTAGCTGTTTCTAATCCAGGTAGCTACAGAAGAAGTCTGACAATAAGATGCTTATGTTTAGATAACATGATTCTAAGTGATTGGCCACTCTTAGTATCCATACAAATTTGGATTTGTTGGATTTGTTTTCAAGAGGTAATGGCCCCTGTCAAGAGATGAAATACTTCTTACACTGCTGTTCTTAACGTTCTTTATCTCTAAGGTTATCCAAACATTAAGTAAACTACCGGACTTGACCACCTCTATCATAGCAGTGGCCCTGTGGACTTTCTCTGTTCATTTTTTTTAATAGGAATAAAGGCTTCTTGGATTAATGCATAAAACGACTCTTTTCTTTTAAAATGTATATGAATTAAATTCAAATAAAGTCACATTCATGAGGTGGGTGGCTATACAAATTTGAGCAAACAAGCAAGCTTACATGGATACTTTGAGTTTCAAAACGGGTAGTGGGTTCTACATTGTGTAAGTTTTAACATTGTATATAATCAGTTTTCTTCCTAAACAGCTGGATTATTATTTCTAATTGTTTAATAAAATTAAGGGTAATAGGTGTTGCTGATCTACTTCCAGTAGCAGAGGCAATGGTGAGGACTGTATTTTATCCGCATCTGGATGGCCATAGATAGGATCATCATCAGTGCCATAGTGAAGCGGAACAATAGAATGATGTTTCCCTTCATCGTTGGCGAAGCTATGGGTAGCAGAAGCAGGTTTCATCTCAAGGATCCCTTTTTTCAGAGTTTTCTAGTTATTAAAGTAGCCATTTTTAAAATTAACATCTTGATGTGTGTGTTTTTGATTGCAATTTTGGTCAAGGTTTGAGTACATTTGAAATTGCAATCATTAGCTTTTTTCTTTTGCTGCTGCTTTTAAAAATCTTGGAATATTTATAATAGATTATACTCTGTGTTTATAAAAAAATCATTACATCTTGTGCAGTTTCTTTATTGGCTTTCTTTGCGATAATGGAATGAACATACAATTTATAGCATGTTTCTCATAACATTGTGAAAGTCTGCTTTGAAATATTACCATGGGGAAATTTTGCCATTTGATAATGCACAATCAGAGGCCACTCTTTCCAAAAAGGCAGTGGATAGATTGTCCATCTATTACTCAAATGCTTTTCATAATGATTATCAATAAAATCTTTTTGGCAGGCACAATAGTCCCTTTTCCTTCAGGGATAGAAGGGGCAGGAGGTATGCTCCAAAAGTTATTTCCAGCCACCAGCTTTTTAAATTTCCCAGTTTGACACGTCTTTTCATTTCATATCACTAAGGCACCAGGCGAGAAACCAGGAGACTGGGAATTCTAGTTCTGACTTAAGCATGAAAACCAGCTGGGTGACCTTGGGGCATTGCTCTCTTTCAGACCAAATCACTTTATAGGGTTTTTGTTGTGGGAAAAATAGGAGGAGGGAGGAATATTACTATAGGTATGTCTGCCACTTCAGGTTATTTATAAAAATAATAAAGGTGGAATAAAAAAAATCTAAAAAATAAATTAAAAAAGGACAGTTGTTATGGCACAACTGTCATATGTGATTAAAATCCAAATTGTATATTTATTCTGTGTTAACAGGAGTATAGTTTTTCCAGAGCAACATACAAAATCTGTCTTGAATTCTGTTTTTGCATCAGTTTTCTTAGGTACTGGTCCACTCCTGTGTTCCACACTGAAGTGCCCCAAAGTGAACCTGAATTAAGGCATCTTCTCTAGCCTCACTCTCTTCAATCTAATCTTAAAAATATGAGTCCAGTGTTGATTCAAAATGCAGCAAAGGGCTCCACCAAGTTTTATCAATACATCTCACAACTTTTCATAGTGCTGCTGTGATGTTTGCTAAGATGGAAGTATATGAACAGGTCTTGTGATTAAGCGACAATCAGGAGAGCGGTTGTCCTGAGACTGGATGTCACACTGACTAAATGAAGTCAGAGCAAAGTGACTCTTAAGGTGTTGCAATATGAACAGCTATTGGTTATTTTTATTTGTTTAAAATAACCTATGTTTCAGTACATAGTGATGTGGAAATACTGTGTTGATGTGCAAGGTAGTCTCTGAAGATCTTAGGTTGCATAGAATAGCGTGAATGAGCCTGGAATGAAACTTAGTTTAACTAGTATTGTCCTTAACTATTAGAAGGGAATCTAATAGGCATAGATATGAGTAAAGTTGGTAATTTAATCTACATGTTTTTATATGATCAAATATAATGCAAAATGCTTTAAAGGGTCAGTTGACTAAAGTCTTGATAGACAGCAGAGATCAATATGTATGGGCCCATCTGGTGATGACGATGGAATATGGAAGACTGTGACTTGGAATTTAAAAGAAGCAAGTGGTAAAAAATGTAAATTAACAAGTAGAATATGCTGTGTGCCTGGAAAAGTAAGAGAAAGGGAAAAATTACCTCACCAGCAAGCAAAACCCAAATAATCAGGAATTTAACACCAGACAAACAAGCAGTAAATAACAACCTAATCAAGTAACTACCAAGGAGAAAACCACACCCCCACCAACACTGACAGGTCAAGCTACTGTATATAAACAGGGAGCAAACCTCACTCCTTTCTTTCAGTAGAGATACTGTATTACCGAGTCAACAAAATGTCTACAAGTAAACAACCAAGCTCAAAGAAGACCAAGGATGCAACAGAAGGATACAATCTGAAGGCTGCATGATTTTGTGGAATAGCACTGAGTACATGCAGGAAAGCTATAGTCTTAATTATAAATGAAAGGTCTAAAACATATGAGAAGATGTGAATGGATGTCGGTTAAATTGATGCCTCTGGTTCAAGGAACCCATAGCTTATATATTATGCTCCATCGAACAATGAAAGAATCTGAGTGAATATGCTATCGGTGGAAAATATTCTATTAGATAACATGAATGGGAATGAAATGAGGTACAGAGTGATTGGGCCATTCAGAATCCCAAGAATCAGTGACAATGGTGATTGGTAAGCATTTGCTTAGAAAAAATATGCTTAGACTATGTAGTTTAAGTATATGCATACATACACATGACAGAGGGATGAATATACATCTGAAAACTATTTTATTCTTTAAGGTGACAGAATTAGAAAATTAGCACAGGATGCCAGGGTGGAATTTAACATTATTTGACAGTGTTAACATGGATCTTGGAGGGAGGGGGATGGTCATAAAAGAAAGGAATGAAAGAAACCAACAGGTAGTCATTGGGTTACAATGGCATTTGGGACTGGGATTCTTCTCATTAAGTAATGCAGTTATAAAGTGTAATCACACATATACAATGGCAATCATGAGCAGTCCCAGTGGGAGTCCCAGTTAAGGAGTGTGAGAGTGTTGTGGAGGGAGGCCATGGATGATTGGTGATCGAGGAAAATTTGGAAAGCGCACTGAAGCTTTATGCTTGGGCAGGAGGTGTGCAAATCAGATTTTTGTTCTTTCTCTTCATTGAGAAATCAATGTGAAAAAGTTTATCATACATTCATTGATTTAGAAAGCATGTTATAAAGTGAATAGACTTGAATTATGGAATAGTTTGCATGAATATGTAAATGAGGATTGATATAAGGAAATGCATGAAAATAAATGGAACCTGTAGCAACTGGCTCAATACTCGGTATGGATTAAGACAAAGGTTAATGTCTTCTGACAATTAAATGTGTTTATACATAAATATATAAGAAATGCTTTTAGTGAGATTGGTTGGGGATGTGAATGCATGTGATTTCAGTGTGTCGATGATGCTATGTTGACTGGGAACTCAAGTGATTTTCAGTGAATTTACAGTGTGTACAGATCTGAAAATGTAATCAGATCAAGGTAGTAGTGTTTGACAGGGAAAACTGAATGAAGATTTCTAAAAAAGAACTAGAGCAAATAGATTTGTTTAACTTGATATAATGTTTATTAAAGGTGAGAAAACAGAGAAATTTTAATATATGCAGGTAGAAGAGAGAGTAGTTTGTGGTCTGTTGAATGGAATTATGCTTGATAATTAAAAATCATTAAGAGATGGTTTTTCTCCTACTTTGTCATAGAGGAATTAGAAGTTGAATAAAAATAAGCTGAATGCAATGGGAATAGGGTTCTTTATGTGTAGTAAATCCAGAATCAGTGGGTGCTGAATGTTTTTGGAAAAATGGTTTCCAAAAATGTAGTTGATTGAAGTGCTTTGGACACTTAGAATGAATGAAGATTGGGTTTTAAATATATAGAGAAAGATGCAATGGGTTGAAAAATAGGGGCAGATTGAGTTACGATTAGGTAGAGTTGATATCATCCTCAGAAAAAGAGGAACTTTTAAAAAAAGAGTAGTAGTGTATGAGCATTGTTGAAGCCAGAATGATGAGCAAGGACAGAAGGATATGAAGATGTGTTGCAAAGTTAAATAAGATTGAGATGTGTTCCCTTTTTTCATATTTCTGTCCTCCTTCTTTTGGCTTATCCTTTTTTACTCCTTTTCTGGATTACAAATAACCTTGGAGGAAGCACCAGGGAATCTCATGTGATGGGTATGTCTGTATGTATTTAAAATATTTTTAAAAACTTTTCCAGTGTAGATCGTGGTAAAAATATGGAGTGCAACTAAACAAAGAACCCAGTACAATTGCAAGATAACAAAAAAATAAAGAAATGATAGAAAATTCAGTCCCAAAAGAAAAAAATGTCCAGCAAACATATCAAATAATCAAAAGCTCTCTTCCTGATCTGGGGAGTTATCTTGAAATTGAGAATATTTTTTTAATCTTTCATGCTTATGGGAATAAAAGCAGGATACAAGTGAATAAAATAATAATTGGGATGGGTTGTCCAGGAAAAAGTCTTCAGATGAAAACGATTTTAACACATGGATTTGTTCATTTAGATATAAGGTACAGGTACCTTATTGGTTACAGAAATCCATACTAGCTCAGTCATCGCCCGGGTTAACAAGGACCGCGCTAGATGTTATTGGGGATCCTGGACATCTAGTGGAAAATGAGCTACAGG
>JANHZU010002573.1:135566-147810 GCA_032468055.1 Acrochordus granulatus | reverse complement strand
TGGTGACACAGGCTAATCATAATGTCTGATTGAAGGATGTCAGCATTGTTACTGGCAACCAAGCCTTTTGCCCATCTAAAATCAAGTATAAAGTTATATGTATTTCTTATAAGATGAAGAACATTTTTCACTGCTGTGGTTCTAACTTACTCTGTGATGGAAACTGCTGATGTTACTTGCCAGTGTTTGGTCTCAGTCTGGTGCTAATAATGTAATCCAAGAAAAATTTGAAGTTTCTTGCACAGAAAGCCAACTAAATTTCAGAGACTTCATCTCTATGTTTTGTATAATAAATACATGTGATCAAGTGACCATTCCAGTTAGTTTATCTAATGTGGTCAGTGACTACTCTGGTGAGTTGATCTAGTTTTTATTTGAATCTACTACATAGTGTATTGATTTAATTTTAAATACTATCAGTCGTGTATAGATTATATACTGAGACACTTCTGGTATTCAACGGTAAGGTTAGCTGTAATGGTAAGAGGTTTAGTTTTGTCTCAGCCATTAATTCAATATTTGGCAGTCTGAACAAATGATGCATGTCAAATATACAAGAAACAATAATTTCAAGCTATCAATGAACTTATAGAAACCTCAGACTCCTGGGTTCTTTCCTTCTTTTTCAAACACCAGAGGATGCCAAATGTATTGACTTTAAGTTTTAAATGAGGTGAAGTTCCCCAGGAAATTGAGATTTATACCTGTGATTTAAGCTGGGCATAGTTGTAATTGGTAGAAGAAATAATATTGAGGAGGAAGAGCTGCAACCAAGACAATAAATAAAAGAAATTTGAGTCTGGGCCAGAACTATAACCTGAGAAAGCGTCTCAGATATGACCCTATATCTCCAATTCTCATGGAGATGCAGAATGGGAAGGGGGAAATGCATTCAGACTTTCAAGATTCTGTTACTGTAAAGTTGTAATAAAAGTAGTGTTAGCATGCATGATTTTGATTTCCCAGTTCCTGGTTAGTGTTGAACTGTGCTATATAAATATTGCCTTTCTTGAATTTAGCTTAACTCATAATAAATAACGGGCACTTACATGTAGTTTTTCTTTAGAGCAATATGGAAGCGATGTGCATTTGCCTTTTTCTGGGATGTGTTTTCAAAATCTACTCTTATCTGGGAAGTAGGGCCCAGATCCTTTTTTTTTTAAAAAAAAAACCCTAACTCTCCTGAAATCATAGCATCAAAATCCAGCAGGAAATGATAGCATTTTTTTCTGCTTATTAGTGATTTTTTTCTGCTTATTTTCAGCATAGAGCAAAATAAGAAATACAAGGAGTTTGTAAAGTAGGCTTAACACTCCCCTAAACCCAGTGCAAAATGCCAGCCTTCCTACTTACATTATCCTTCCAGTCCACTAAGAAGATGTTGTCCACTGTAGTCCTCCTCCTTCCCCTCAGATATGGCCTCTTTTGTGGTCAGAAAGTTTTCCATTCATTACTGAAATAAATTCCTTGGCTTTATCTTAGGGAACTGTTCTTACTTTAAAATTGGAAGCAGAAGGTTTTGATCTCTTCTGGCCTGTGGAGTAGGTGGATGCAAGAAGCTTATGCCTGTTCTTTCACATAGCAGGAAACCTTGGTTTCCTGTTATGGCTGAACTGGGCTTTTTTTCCCAGTACCCAAAATAAAAATAATAATAATGCTGGCCTTAGTAGTATTTATTGCCATGTTCAAGGTCATGTTGAAGATGCCTTGGACATAATTGGCTGAATGCACATGTGACCATTGTCACATTTTTGTGATTGATATGCAGGATACGCTAGGGTTTTTTTTTAAGTCAATGCCTTCTTGATATTAGTATTATGGGTTTTCTCCCTGGATTTTGGACTGCATGCTTTGCTCTTATGGCTAAATCCAAAGGGAAATAATATAATTTGCATCAAGATGGGGGAAGAATCTCTCTCTCTCTTTGTGTGTCTTAAGAGCACAATCCTGGGAATGTCTGCTTAGAAGTAAATTCTACTGAGCCAATGAGACTTAACACTTGAGATATTAGGACTGCATGCATGGAGTCTGCTCAATTGCTGATAAAGAATTGGGGGCATGTATGTATGTATACATCCACACAGAGGGTGTGGTGGTCTAGCAGTTAAGGCATTAGGCTTGTCGGCCACAAGATCGGCAGCTCACATTCGAGACTGCATAGTGGAGTGAGCCCCCGTTATTTTCCCCGGCTCCTGCCACCCTAGCAGTTCAAAAGCATGCAAAATGCAAGTAGATAAATAGGTATTGCCTAAATTGGTGGGAAGGTAACAGCGT
Organism: Acrochordus granulatus; assembly: GCA_032468055.1. Classification (NCBI taxonomy): domain Eukaryota; kingdom Metazoa; phylum Chordata; class Lepidosauria; order Squamata; family Acrochordidae; genus Acrochordus; species Acrochordus granulatus. Next base: position 145,536 of record JANHZU010002573.1, on the reverse strand, counting down.
TGCGTGTGCCTTGCACATAAAGTCATGCTCGCCACATGACCATGGAAGCGTCTGGACAAATGTTGGCTCCCTCGGCTGTGAATTGGAGATGAGCTCCGTCTCCTAGAGTCGACCACAACTGGCAGGGGAAACCTTTGCCTTCTATATGTGTGTGTGCTTGTATATGTATATATGTGTATATACATAAACTTATAAAATATACTTCCTATATTTTACTTTTTGTAAAATGTTGGCAAGCAACAACTGCAATCCTGAATAGACTTCTGTGCAAACAAACTAGAAAGTTGAATGTTATAAGATATTTCCCCCTTTTCTCTCTGCTAGAAGAAGTAGTGTTAGGGCTTTTGCTTCTATTAGCAGGATATTTGCTGCATTCATTATATTATTTCAAAACAAATAAGTGGACTGTTAAATTAACATTACAATGCTAATGAGCAGCACTAGTAAAAACATTGCTAATGGGGCTGAGTTGCTTACCGCAGACCTGTTTCAGACAAATCTAAATGAAAAGCAGATGTGGGCTACGTGAATCCCCCTTTGTCTAATTGTACGGTTGCACGGAGTATAGTCCTGAGTATAGAACGCATGAACGGAGAGAGGATGGTGAAAAGAAAGGAAGAGAACCAAATTTGAGATTTTTTTTTTTAAAAAAACCCTGTTTAGAACAAGCAGAGATTTGAAATCATTCCCAAGCAGACTTGAAAAATTCTCTACAGTGGTAAGTCATGTTTTACATGATTTTAGTATTCCATATGAAGGAATGTTGATCCAAGTACATTTGCAGCAATTTAGATCAACTGAATTTTCTGGCTTTACAGAGAATGAGATAAATGTGTTTGGTGCTTCTCATTATTTGGAAATTGCACAGAGAAAATAAAAGATAATCTGAATGTTTTAAGGCATAATGACAAGAAATGAAATGGAAGTCAAAAGCCCATGTGGTTACAAATCTCTCTAATCTGTTATTTAGTGGTATCAGTAGAACCCCATCCTTCTTCCAAGAGTGCTTTGCATGTGGAAAGCAAACTATTCCTAGACACAAGAAAGTATTAATTCCTTGCCAAGCAAGAAGAGCTCGTCCCTTGTAGGCTAAGTTGTCATTTTTTTTAAGTAGGTCTCATGATATGTTAAATATGTAGGTATTAATATTCCCCATGGCTGAATCTGCAATTTAAAATGATTTATATGCTGTCACAATAACAGCAAATTGAAATGAATGTATCGTGGTTTGGGGGGACAAGTATTTGGGAAGAGAAAAAAATGCTCATAACCAAAAACGGCTCTAAGTGCCATTGCAGAAAGATGGATTTAGAAAGGGTAAAATTTAGAAATATTCCACCTCTTGCTTGCTCTGCCCATCAGAAAAAAAGACCCGCGTTAAAATGCCAGTTTTGATCTGCATCGCAGTACGTGGGCAGCGTGGCTTTTGTTTTCCGCCTTTGGTGTGCTCACCTTGGAGACTGTTGGCATTGTTCTTTTCTTCTGAATAGCCCAGGGTGTCCCCATAGCCTCCTGGGAACATCAAATTTCTGCCAAAGCACAATAATGAGCTACCCTAGAAAGGGTGAAATGGCATGTTAGTTGTGTACATGCCTAGATGCAATGCACGTTATTTTGTTTGCTAACAATAATTCAGCGTTTATCAATTTATTTATTTATTAAATTTATATGCCGCCGAAATCCGAAGACTCTCGGCGGCTAACAATACTAAAAACAACACAATTAAAAACATTAAAATAAAATAAAACCATTAAAACAAAAAACCCAGCAGACTCGCGAAATGGACTAAAAAGATTTCATGCATAAAAATTCAGGTAATTCAGTGGCATGTAGGCACTCCAACAAAGATTGCTGGTTAATTCCATAGGTAACAGACATTTCTAATTAGCAAGGAACCTACTAGTAATTAAGGTATTGAGTTAGGATCAGAAACCCAGATTCAGATTGACTCTCAGAGATGGAGACTTGCTGGATAGCTTTGGGGTAATAATTCTCTCAGGAGTGTGACATAATGGTGGTTGGGGAAAATTTGAAAAGGAAGTACAAGTAGCCCTTGACTTATAACCACAATTGGGACCAGCATTTCCATTGCTAAGCAAGGTGGTCGTTAAATGAGTTGTGCTTGATTTTATAACTTTTTTTTGCCACAGTTGATAAGCAATTCACTTATGTGATTTGTTAAGTGTATGATTGTTAAGTGAGTCATACGGTTGTTAAGTGATTCCAGCTTCCCCTATTGACTTTGCTTGTTGGAAGCCAGCTGGAAAAGTTGCAGATGACCATCACACAACCTGGGGATGTTGCTGCTGGTGTAAATATAGGCCGATTGCGAAACATTGGAAATTTGATCATATGACCAAGGGATGATGCTGTGACGGTCATAAGTGCAAAAAGGTGGTAAGTCACCTTTTTCAGTGCTGCAGTAACTTTGAATGGTCGCAAAACAAATGGTTGTAAGTTGAGGACTTCCTGTACAGTAACACATATCTGTGCCACTTTGAGCAGGTTCACAATCTAAGGAACAAGTCACAGCATCCCTTAATGGCTGTGGTAGCTAAGATGGCTAGGAATTTTATTATAAGGCCATTGATTCTTCATTATGAATTAAAGCAATAAGGAAACAACTGACCTTAAACATTGGCAGAAGTCCCACAATAAATCAGAATAGATTTTGTGTTCATGTAGCAAGTTCCCACATTCTACAGCTTATATGCCTTCCGTCCTATAATCTGTGAAAGACAGCCATTTCCTTCTTAATGAAGAAAAATGTGGATTATATTTTGTGAAACAGTCTTTATAAGAATTTACGTTGCAGATTTGAGTGTTTGTTTGTTTGTTTTTGCTGTTGGCAGACTAGAAAACTCAAGAATTGCTCTCCAGTTTTCGAGTGACTGTCTTTCTACTTGAGTAGGGGCTACTACCCTTTAATCAAAAGGGCTTATTGGTAACAAGGGAGAAATCTGCTAAAATTAGTTAAGAAAAAAGCATGGCTGTATAAAATTAGATTTTCTGGAAAAAAAGATTCTTAAGCGACCCAGTAGACTCAGAATTTTTTCTCTAAAAAAAACTCCATACTGTATATTGAGTACTGTCAGGATGTTTAATCAGAAGAAAAGTGACACATTTCTCTCTTTTATGAAGAAACTTTTCTTTGTCTTTAAAGACAAATAATCCATGTGCAGTTTGACTTTAAGTAAGCACTTAATAGAAAGTGCAGATCTCTTGATATATTGTCCACTTTTTCCAGGGCTTAATATTGGCACAGTTTAATGTGCTATTATGCTTATGGCATGCTGAGATTGCAGCTTCATCCAGGCCTCCAGATCTGAAGGAATTTACTTTTGTTCCATAATAATAAGAATAATAATTTTACAGATCCTGTTGAGCAGGTGATCGCCTTTCTACCTTCTTCTAAAGATGTGCTGACTTAATCAGAAGCTTTTGCAGCCTTGCTTTGGATTAAGATTTCTCCTCCTGTATCTCTTTTTTTTGCATTAATGCAGTCTCCTGAAAATAGTAGATTTAGCTTTGTTAGTCTTGAGTTCTCTGAATTCTGCGTGCATGGTAGCACTTTAATGCTACCCTATTCAATTAGCTCTGGAGAAATTATGCTCGGATTCTGGAACTGCTGCAGGTTAGATCGTGTTACCAAATGTAGTGCTATTTTTGGGATGCATTGTTTTCTGATTTTATAGAGCTGATGCGTATACTGCTTTCGGTACCTTTCCTACTTACTTTCATAACTGGTTTTCTCTGTTTACTACAGTGATAATATCACATGTAGAGAAGGACTGTGGCCCCAAAATTCAACTTTTCTTGCATCAATTGAAACATCATTTGAAAACTGATGTGAAACTTTTAGAACTGGGGACAATATTTGCAGAAATCTGGCTCTGAAAGCGTGGTGAGTGAAGTGTTCAAAGAGTAGTACAACTGTAGCTTTTACGGACTTAGTACAAAATTTAGATGGGATGGGATGGGGGAGTAAGTCTGCGTAGATTATGTAGATTATGCATTAAACAGGCATCTTTGCTCTGCATAGGGTAAATATGTCCCACTAGCATTGCAGCCTTATTCCAACCAGTAGAAATCAGTTCAGCTGTTAGTATAGGGCCTCTGCATCATTCCAGTTGTGGCCTGCAGTTATGGTTCAAAGTTTGATATAGTTTGTGCAAAATTAAAAGTTTTATGAAGTGTCTGAATCCTGTTTTGCAGCTGAACGGGAGAGTTAAGTGTCCAAGCCTCATTGGAAAAGTTAGGGTCAGTAAATGAACCCCGCTAGGTAGGATATTCAGCTAGTTAAATGTTGTTAGCTGAGCATTAGAACTGTGCATTCTTAGTAGCCTTTTTGAAATTTTTCATAATGATCCTGTTACGCAAAAACATAACGTCTGTGTCTCAGGTTCTACTTTGGAGTGCTGAGGTACAGAAAATCAGTTATCATCTGTTAATGTTTTTCTCCCTCCCTCCCTCCTGGTAGCTCACAACACATTAAGAACAATAAAAAGAGGAATATTTTTCAAAAATAAAACACTGGAACAATAACAAATAAATGTAAAGGACCTTAACTCCCATAAAATTTACATTTTATGAATTTATATTTTGCACCCCAATGTCTATTTGCAAGGCAGTTTACAGCCAAAACATGCATTTATTTATTTACAGAAATTTTATACTACAGTCATGGCAAACACAAAATGATATAGAAAATATAATACAATAAACTGATATGATAACAGAACAAAATAGACAATAGGTGGATAAAACTACCAAATCCAGTCTAAACATCTGCCTGACTGAGCAACGAACGAATAATAACGACATACGATACATATAACAAAATACCCAATGAACATAGTTGATGCAGTAATACACTAGATAGCGCATCTTTGTTTCTCCATTCCCTGAAGACCTTCTAGAACAACCAGATCTTCACATTCTTCCAGAAAATCAGGGAAGGGACAAGCGATTCCAGAGATATGGAGCTCCAGCTGACAATGCCTGCTTCCAGTTGCCTCCTATCAAGCATCTCAGTAATAGAGACTTTTCAGTTATGCTTGTGCATAATTGACAGGCAGACGCTATAGACAATATGGTCTCAGGAGGCCCCAAGCCTTAGAGAGGTTCATAGATAATAACCAGCATACTGATCATTGGGATGAAACCTGGACTATTTATATTGGTTTTTATGGATATTGAATAGAAAAGAAATAGAGATAATGGGAACTGTGCCACAATCAGTCCCTACAAGGTAGAGGTACCGTACTAGCAGTGCAAGTATCGATTTAGTCATTATATGGCAGCAAAATCTTGGGTGTTTTCTGTATCACTTTGCTGCCAGTTGCTATTCCTTTGGAGTTTAGCAGCCAAAATATAGTAATGCTTCCAATGGACCCTCTTTTTTATTTTCTAAACCATCAAATGATGGTTTAGAAAAAAAAACAATGAGGAATTGCTTCCCGGTGATGTGCTTTGAAGTGCAACTTCCCATCCAAAAAGAAGGTGAAGACTGGGTGGAACAGTGAGTGCCTTGCGGATATATCTTGCCTGCGATAGATACACCACTTTGTGAATGTGCCCTCTCTGCAGCAGTTGTTTTGCCAAAATACACGACATTTTCTCAAAATTACAAGAGTGATGATTATCCCCCAAAGGTTAGAAATCTTTGAAATGACCATATAATTTAAACAGGTGGTTGAAAACTCTGACAAAAAACTCAATTGATACTAGGCACTAACCCTACATTAATATCTGTTCTCACATGGAGTTTGGCCTTCACCGAGGCCTTAAATATTCCATAGTTATAGTGGAACGATGTATTTAACAGTGATTGTCAAAAGGGTGAAGTTAAATACCCATGACCATGTTATTATGGAGGAATTGCAGTCTTAAAAGATGATGATACTTTTATCTCAGCATAACTGTGGTTAACAGCACCATTCAAAATATTTATTGCTGCTTGCTGGGATGAGTGCCCCGTATAGATTTTGATCTCAGAGGTGATTTGGATAGTGAATGAGGCATTGCGCCTTTAAAAATTCATCCTTAATTGCCCTATAAGCAGGACTCATGACCCACCTGGCAAACCCTTTTTATTCTCTTCCTGTACAGTTACCTCCTTCACAAAAAGATACTGCTGTCTGCTGTAACTCTCCTCCCAATGCCTTGTTGATTCCTTTACGAAGCATGTCATTAATAAACAAAGTTGGTGTCATCGCTCAACTCCTGAAGGAAAACATCATGGTTTAATTTGGCCGTGTTTTGTTAGTGACTTGGAAATCTGCAAAGATCTTTCTTGACTGGCAGGCGGTGTTTTGATTTTTTCACATCTCTCTCCCCCTGTTGCTCACAGACTTTGTGATAGACAGCACTGCGGTGTCACCTGGGTAATAGATAGCAGGTAACAGGCCTTCATCTGCATTTGGCAGCCTTAACCGGGCTCTTCCTTTCTCCAGGGCAACCCGAAAGCATGTGTGTTGAGAATAAAAATGCATTTTAGCCATTGTAGGTTAGCACAATCTTTTTACCAACCCACCCCTTTTAAAAAATGAGGTATCAGACATGAGACCCAGTGATATATGGAGCTACAGAACTGAATCTGCAAAGGGAAGATGGGGTATGGTTAAATCGATAACCGTGGGGTATGGTTAAATTGATAACAGTGGGGCTGAGATTGATTTCCAGTAGTTCTTCATTTGCTTGTTCCTGATTGTATGCTTTTGAAAAATAAAAAGTATATAGACTTCAGATGCCTCAGAATGATAGGCTGGATTGGCCAATGGTGAGTAATAATCGGCCAACATTGATTGACAGATAATACGTATCAGTCAATCCAATTCATATGCCACTGATCTCACAAAACAACTCAGAGTAGGGAGTTAAGAGGATCCTCTCTCTTCCCCAGGCCTTGTTTTAGGCTCATAGTAAGATAAGGAACAATAATGGTTAAGAACAAATGACTTGTTTATGCAGTAGGAACAACATCTGGGGTTACTTCAGTTTACCAAACTGTATTCAAACATATTTTGGCAAGCAGCTTTAGAAGCGCCGGGGAGTTTTGAAGAAGACATACTTGATTGCTATTCATTATTTATACGATACTTGAATGATAAAAGGCCGCATTTCATTTTGCTTTGGGAAAACACCTTGGGCTGTATAATTCAGAGAAGCAAGGGACATGAGAGAGAATATGCAGCAAGGGAGATTAATTGATTTTGTGGGATTGCAAAAGCTGGCTTCTGATCTGATTCAGAAGCTAGGTTATTGGAAACAAATGTACAGAAAGCTGCAGCCTTCAGCTATGTTTGCTGGAGAGCCAATCCTGGAAGGATTTATTCTACCACAAGGATCAACATTAATCTATGATGCTAAGCCAGGATTTCTAAAAATAGTGGCCTAGCTTGTATCTGATGCTAGCGATATGTAAATACAACAAGCCCTTGAACAGAAATCCAGTTACCTGAAACAACTGGACAACTTCAGTGATAGCATCCTCTCCGAACACTACAATCTGTTGAGGAGAGCTTACTTGGTTTGCATATTGGGCCTTCTCTGGAGTGGCATGTATCTTCCTTCAATATATCAAATTCCAACCCTGATGAGTATTAGGTTCTGTTTTAAAATCCACCTTTTTATTTTGTCCTTCCCCAACTATTAACTTTTTAAAAAAAAAATAGTGTCTTTTACTTTTGTGTGTTATCTTTCACTATATTTTTATTCTTGAAATATTTTTGGGATTTTATAAACTGGCTTGAGGTTCTTTGTAATAAAGAATGTTTATCAAAATACTTTTATTAAGCTTTATTTATTAAATGTGTATAGCCACCCATCTTTGGTAGTATAGACTCACAATAGCAATAAAACAATAAAAACAGTAAACAACTTTAATTATGGCTTAGCATAACTGATCCTTTAATGTGTGCATAAGTTGAATTCTTAGCTTCAGTTTTGAGACAGTTAAGATGTGATTTTGGAGACTCAGGATCTTTATTGTTCCTTTCAGCCATATGCCAGGATTGTCTGTCAACTTGGCTCATCTTTATGCTATCTGAGAAATGTGGGAGTTGCATTTTCAGGTTGCAAGTTGGGAGAGGCCACCTAAGAGTAGAATCCACGTCACTTTAGTGTAAAGTTTGAACCCAGTTTAATTCTGTTGACTGCCTTACCTAGAAGTGCAGAGTTGTGTACTTTACAACAATCATCCCATTTTATAGCTATTTGTCTGTCCTTTGAGATCTTAGCCAAGTGCATTTCAAACCATCTACTGTACAGATAGCTCTCCCCACTTCATTCCTTGCCCCCATGACTTCAGATTAGAAGTACTGGTTTCTTCTCCTTTAGCTCCTGCATCCCCTGGCAGATGCCCCCCTGATGCTAGAATGGTCCTGGGCAGATCACACAGCTACAAAGGTATGTGTTGCCTGTCTGTATCTAAGCTGCAGAACTACTGTAAGGGAGTGGCATCCGTTTTTCCCATTCTTCTTTTTATTCCTTCGAAAAGGATGATTTTAAGATAGATGGAATTGAAAAGGATGTAGACGCATTGCAAAGTAGCTGCCAGTCTTTATAAATCACCTTTTCCCCAAACTTCTTACCATGCATAGATTTTGTGGAATAAATATGAGTGGCTATCGCCCAGTGCTTTGTTGAAAGAAACTTGATCCTTTTATAGTTATTTCAGTTTTTTGACCCAGGCAGGAGACCAGATAGTGGAATGAATGCTCTTGTATGTCAAGAGCATCCTGACCTCAGGTTCAGATTATAAAATAAAGATCTCCTTTAAGAAATAGAGAAACTCAAAATTATATTTAACAGAACGTGGTTATCAAGTTTCTTGACTGACATAGGAAAAGTAATTATATATAAATGTATATACCTCTTTTTGTAGTTACAGATGGTCCTTGACTTACAACTGTAATTGAGCCCGGAATTATGGTCATAAATTGTGACTGCCATTATGTGGATCACCATGAGACTGCAACTGATTTTTTGTGGCAGTTGTTAAATGAATGCTGCAGTTGTTCAGCAAACCTGTTTTCTTCAGTGGGCATTTTTTTGCTGGAAACCAGAAGTAAACAGCAGAAACTGGCAAAAAACGCCAAAAATCACAGTCATGTGACTGTGGGATGCTGCAAATGACTGTAAGCTGGTTGCCAAGTGCTCAAATGAGATCATGTAACCGCGTGTATGTATGTGTGGTCGTTGGAACTGTGGAACCAGACTATAAGTAGCGCTGGGGAGGTCCATCGCACCTCCATAACCGGTCACTAAGCAAGGACTACCTGTAATACATTTGAATGTTCTGTAGTTGGTAATAAAATGTTGTTCGATTTCTCTCTGATGCAGTCTGTCTAGATACAAAGCAATAAGTAGATGGATTATTTGAACATCTTGATAAAAGTTTCTGGGCGGATTCCTTCTGAGTCGAAGAAGCGCAGACTGATAAAATGAGCTCTTCTAAATCTACATGTGTCAATTACACATGCATGATGGGGCAGCAGTGTCAGCCTAGCCAAGACCTTGTAGTTCACAGAGGCCCGCTTCATTACTTTAATGTTTCAGGGAGCGTTGTGAATCTTGGCTGCCTTGGGGGATCTAATTGCGTATTTAATTGCTTTCTGCCTCAGGATAATATTTCTGCCAACATGGAGAGTAAAAGGATATGAAAGAAAAATACAGGAAGGTACCTTTTTAATCCAAGAGGACCAGTTGTCAATATATCCAGCCGAAAGGCTTTTGATTTTTTAAGTCTGACTTCAGCACGATTAGTAAAACGGTTATACGGGATACAGATTGGATACTGGTATATCCAATACTTGCTACATTTCTTTTTATCCTAGTTGGGAAAAAACTCAGAAAAGGTGTGGAACACTAGATAGATTCAGTTAACTATGGAAGCTCAGTGGGTGATTTTGACCCTCTGTCTGTCTCTGTCCATCCCATCTTATAGGGTAGTAGTTGTAGGAGAAAA
>JANHZU010002573.1:108992-120173 GCA_032468055.1 Acrochordus granulatus | reverse complement strand
GAGGACAGGTCTGTTAAAGAGCTATTTGTCTTTTGAGATTCAGTGTGACATCCAGTTTGGGATCTTCTAAAGATCTGTTTGTTTGCTTGCTTGTTTGTTTGCAATATTTTAAACTGCCCATCTGTTTCAGAGAGAGACTCTGGGCATGTACAATAACATTCAAATACAGAAACTACAAAAAAAAACCAAACCCCATAACATAGAATTAAAAATTTGTAAAAGGAGCCAAGATCAAGTAGCAGGAAAACGGTGGCAGGTGAAGGATGTGTCTCCATTTCTGCTTGCAACCTCCTGGCTGGCTCCTGTGACAAAGACCTCTGGCTAAAAATGGGCTTCGGTCTCATCATGAGTACTATTTTTATGTTCGCATGAAGAAGTGAGACTTCTAATGATCTTGTTTTATCTGCAGTTGGCTTTTGATAGTGAATAGTTCAATAAAAGGTAAATGTTGGTGAGAATTAGAACTGAGTTCTGTTTTATGGTGGAGTTTTATGTGCAAATGCTGAGGTATGAGATTTTGGATCTCTTTCATTTTGAACTGTGCAGATTTCTGTGACTGGATAGGAAGGATGTTTGCAGATATAATTATAGGACACATCTAAAGATTAAGGTAATTCTCTGGTTTCTTTGAAGGCAGAGCCTGTAGCTGCTTGTGAGAGATGCTAGCTAGAGAATATTCTCCAGAGCTGAAGAAAAGTCCATCAAGTGTTAATAAATCCTGTCTAAATTCTGCAACTGCTACTCTTGATTGTCTTGGTGGAGATTTCTGGTATTAAGGGGGATTCTTTGATCTCAGCACTCATATAATTACTGCCAGTTTTATTCACATACAATCTGTTCTCCCTTTTTTCAAAGTGGTTTTATGATATTTCATCCAGATTTGTTCATGCTTTCCAAGAATCATGCTTTGCTCCTTCAGTATGGCTGAGGAATTCTGGGAATTGAAGTCTGTACATCTTAAAAGTTTCCAGGTTGGACATTCCTGTGCTATACTTTCATAATTACAAATATTGAAATAATTTCATCAAGCAAAAGTTGCCAGGCTGTTTCATTTAAATTCAGCAGGATCTACTCAGACTCTTGACATGGCATGACTAGAAGGAATATTCATTCATTCATTCGTTCATCACATTTCTATACTGCCCGTCTCACTTAAGTGAATCTAGATCACTTACAACAAAAAAGTCACAAAATATAAAAGAATAAATAAGATCAAAGTTAAAAACAATATTAAAAGATAGAGTTACAGTATTAAAAAGATGGAGAGAACACCCTCAAAATACTCTTTGACCCCCATGCCAATTGGTCAAGCCAGGTCTTAACACTCTTTCTGAAGGTCAGATGAATATGCAACATACCTTCCCTGCCTGATAAGATAGGGTAAGGTGATATAATTGGGATGAGATGGTTCCTCAGATAACATGGTCTTGTGCCATGAAAGATTTTAAAGGTGATAACACCTTGAATTGGACCCAGTGTAGCTGTATAGCAGAAGTGTTATATGTGCAACACTAGGAGTGCTCAAGACTGCTTGTGCTACCACATTTTGCACCAGTTGAACTTCTGGATGCGCCTCAAGGGTAGCCCCATGTAGAGTACATTGCAATAATCCATGTGGGAGATGACCAGTGGGTGAGTGATTGAAAGAAAAAGTTCTCAATCCAGGAAAGGGCATAATTGGTAAATAAGATAAAGTTGAACGAAGGCCCTTCAAACCACTTGATATGAGTCTAAGAGGACCCTCCGATTACATACCAAGTCTTTCTGGAGCAGTGCAACCCCATCTGGAACCAAAGATGGTAAACCCCTGGATACAGAGGAGCTTCCTTTATACTGTCACTATGTCTTACCAGGGTTCATTTAAGGCCACTCTGTGTTACCGGGGTTCAGTTGAAGCCCATTCAGTCCCCTCACAGCCTCCAATCACCATGAAAGGACATCCAGAACTTCACTTTATGAATATACTTTTAGTAGTTAGACATCACCTTGCCGACAAAGGTCTGTATATGGTTTTCCAGTAGTAATGCATGTCTGTGAGAGTTGGACCATAAGGAAAGCTGAGCGCCAAAGAACTGATGCCTTCGAATTGTGGTGCTGGAGAAGACTCTTGAGAGTCCCTTGGATTGCAAGGGGATCAAATCAGTCAATCCAACAGGAAATCAACTGAACTGACTGTTCATCGTAAAGACAGATATTGAAGCTGAAGCTCAGATACTTTGCTACCTCATGTGAAGAGAGGACTCACTGGAGAAGACCCCGATTGAAGGCAAAAGGAGAAGGGGATGGCAGAGGATGAGATGGTCAGATAGCACCATCGACACAGTGAGCATGGGTTTGAGCAGACCCCAGGAGATAGTGGAGGACAGGGAGGCTTGGCATGCTACAATTCATGGTGTCACTAAGAGTCGGACACGACTGAGTGACTGAACAACAACAAAACCTTATATCCAGTACAATTAAAACTAACACTTTTTTCATCATCACCTTGCTTTGCATTTTTCCAGCTTGGCACTAGATTGCAATTGATTATTGGTATGATTGGCATTCCAGCTCTGAGAAACAGAAGCTATCGATGTTAAGTTCTACAGTGGTGAAGATTGAGCAGGCTACTCATCCTTTCAGAAGAGCCCTTTGGGCTTTTAGGAACGTTTTAATGTTCGAAGCATTTAGCTTCCATGTTGGGCATAGTCCTATAGTTTCTGCTTCCTGCCATCCAATGATGCTTTCTGGGCAGGAAGGAAGTTGCCTGTGTATGTCAATCATTTTGGTTTTTTTCAAAGAATGCATGTGTGAAGCCCAAAGGACTTGGTTAACAGAAATTTGCATCTGTACAGGAGATAGAACTACCCTGCCTTCCCTAATTAAATTGGATGGGGAAATCTCATACAGCCCATATGCTAGAAGACCCCCAGCCCTATTTTGCAAAATCAGCCATGGATCTCTCTCAGAGTCAGTGTGGTGTGACACTACATGCTGAGGTAAGAGGAGGGAGACCCAGGTTCTACTTCCTTCTTAAGTGGAAACCAACATGGGTTACTCATTCCCTCCTAGCCCAAATCATTATCAAGCTCTGAGCCTGGAAAACAAAAGCCCTTGTCTCACAACGCACTGACAAGTTTTGCATAAGAGTTAGGTAAGCCTGGACCAAAACTAGCAGACCTGCCACAAAATGGGAAAGATGCAAAAACCACTAGTGGTCTCTTTAGCCATGAGTGATAGTGATCAATTGATAGAACTTTGATATCCTTGAAGAAGAAATGCTGATTTGTTAACTTTGATATCCTTGAAGAAGAAATGCTGGGAAACAAAGATTCCCTGAAAACAAAACTTGTGTTGAACCTTAGAGCAGTGTTTGTCAACCTTGGGAGCGTTAGGATGTGTTGTTCTCAACTCCCAGAATTCTCCAGCCAGCATTTTCCAGAATTCTGGGATTTGAAGTCCACACATCCTAAAGTTGCCAAATTTGACAAATCCTTCCTAAACTATATGGAGCTTTTTATAGATATAAACTTGGAGTTGTGCTCCATGAAGAAAATTTTAAGCTGCATCAAGAGAAATATAATTTCCCAATAATAAAAAAAACAGTAGTTCTACTTTATTCTGTTTTGTCCACATTGCAGAATGAATTTTTTACCCAGCCCATTTTCAAATGCATGAATTTGGTAACTCGCCATCTTTCCCCCCCAAATTCCCACTTTAATGAAAATTCTCCCCCATTATTTCTTTAATTTGTTACATAGAAATCTTAACGTGATGCTTCCAGTGCCTGGCACTTTATTTTAAATAACCAGTGAATATATTTTTTCTTATTGAGTGCCAAGCTGCCACACTACAATGAATGGTCATCTTCCCATCTGTGTGAGAGAAAAAGCTTCTTTATATTCCTGTACATGCAGCCAGGAATAATACCAGTTGTCACTTTCAGCATAACAAAAAAAAAATCCAAATTTAGGCTGGTCCAGCAGCTTCAAATGCATATTAATGCTGGAGAGTATGTGTGTGTAATTGCATCCTTGTTTCTTCTGTTTGATGATCAGAAAATCTGGGTCCAAAGAATGGATTTGGGTACACTTGAGCTTTAAGTGAACTTTTTCTTTTTACCCCTGCTAAAAAGATGATCTGACTCTGAATGAATGCAGAAAGGAAGCTTTTCTTTCTGAATGCAGTAAAAAAACAGAAGCCGTGCCTCTAGGCATTGCTTGAAGCCAAAGAAGAACTATATGGACATTATTAGGCCCTTCAGGCTCAACAGCACAAGGTTTGGGGAGTCAGCTCCAAAACTTGGTGGCATCAGATGTAGAGAAAATGGCATTTGCAGCATCAGATACTGTTGGCAGGCAGTATCTCTCTTTTGGAGATCATAAGCTTGCATTCTCTTGCCTTTTCATCACAGTAGCAATTCTGGACAGCAGTTGCCTGGTTTGGAAACCATGCTATTAAGTCATCATCTGTACGTCCTTTCTGCAGTACAGATCAAAAGTAAGCTACGGTTTCTTGCCTGGGCACTTTTATTGCAGTGCAATATTACAGAATTAAGAACAGAGGTAACACCGTTGACCCAAATGGCAACCGAGTTGGCCTTGACTTGATAGAGAACTTGGAAAGAAAAAGATGTTGCAGCAGCTTGAACACTAATTGGGCAGTTTTCTGTCGCGAGTGACAAAAAATGAGATTCTTTTTGGAAAATTTGTTTCTATGCAAGATTATCCTGAACGATGCACATTTATGGGAAATTATAGAATTAAATACTCTATCCTGTCTTTTGTTTCTACGGGATGACAAAAAATGAAAGAGTGGTTGTTTTAAAAAATTACTGAAGGAAGGTGAGGAAGGATACTGTATATTAATTTGGTTGGTAAACAGATGAAAAGACATCATCCTGAGGATGCAGGAGATCGGGTTGGCCATTTTGAGAAAGATTCAATGACGTTCAATCCGGTCACTGGAAGAATCTCTTTTGTAAGTGAAATAAGGATGGTGCTGCGGCGACTTAATGACGCCAGTTGTGATGGCCAGCACTCTGGTGGTTCGATCTGTAGCTCCGCGTGACGGGGTGAGCTCCCGTCACTCGCCTCCCGCTCCTGCCCATCCAGCAGTTCTAAAGCACGTAAAATGCGAGTAGATGGATGGGTACCTCCTTTGGGGGGGAAGCCGGCCAGCAGCAAGTTGGCACTGGACTCGCCTGTCCTGGGGGCAGGAAGATGCCCCGGATGTGAACATCGCCGACTAGCTGAGGGGGGGGTTAAAAATAAGTAATGTATAAAAAAATCTAATCCATGTAAGCTGCCAAAAGTCTTTCGAAATTGGAGGCATACAAACGTAAAGAATGAATAAATGAATAAATAGGGAGACACAGTCTCCCTCTTCTACAATGTTCCAATTAGTCCTTAAATCTGCTCGAGAGTAGTAGGGCTCATTGGAAGAGATCTGAGCAAGCATGCAGGAAGCTTCGGTATATACAAAAGTCTCGTAGCACACCGAATTGTTTTGATCTTGCGTCTGTTTTTTGGAATCCAGGGTGGGGATGTCATTAGAATTGCCTTGGGATCCAGGTACTGGTCAGTTTTCTTGTTTGGCCTCAGCATGGTTTCTGCATTTTCCGTCCACAAACCATTTTTGTATTGAAACCTGCCTGCTGGTGGCTGGGAGTTCGGTCTTCATGTGTCTTCCTGGCCTTTTTAATGCTGCATGTGATGATTCTAATGATTAAAACAGTGCTTTGGTAAAGGGATTGCACACTCCTGTAAAATTAACGCAACGGTATATTTGGATTACAGTAGACTTAGGACCGTAATGAAGCCTGCCCCAGACCTGAGTTCACAACTTTTTTGTGGTGATTGTGAAGTGAATGCTGTGTCTTTTCGCAAAAATGGTTCGCTGTGGGCTGTTTTTGCCAAAAACTGGATGTAAATGTCAGTTTTTGGTAAAAATGTCATAAAATATACTCATCAGATGCTGCAAAAGGCTGTAAATGAGGGTAGGTTACCAAGTGCCTGAGATGAGGTCATGTGACCGTGTGGGGGCGGGACGGCCATCAGAACTTTGGAAATGGATTGAAGAACTTGAATTGGTCACTAAGTGACTGGTCGTAAGTCAAGGACTTATGTATCAATCTATGAATAATCTTCAAACAGGCACCATTCTTGATTCTCAGCTAAATCACTTTATAGTATTCATCACTTCATGCTAGCTATCTGATTTTTAGAGTACAAGTAACATCCCTCACCTAATTTTTAATGTGATAATGCTTATTTTTGGTTTAGGTAAGGGAGTCATCCATTCCGGGAAATTGTTTGGATGACATTTAATAGAGGAATTTTTTCTATTCCAGTACATGCAAATGACTTGCACAGAGGTTTTAATTCTGCTTATATCTAGAAGTAACAAATAAAATACCATTGCTGCATTATACGATTTTGTGTTGCTTTAACATCCTATTTAATGCAGCATTGACTTTTGTCCAGCATGCATGTTACTATAGCAGAAATATTTATAGCTGTAATTAAAAGGCTAAAGTCATCTTAAATTGCTAGAGTGAATGGAGCCTTACAAATCAACTGCTCCTGTGAATTTAATGCAGCTTCCATTTGTTTATAGGATTGTAGCCTAATCTAATTAGCGTCAGACTTCAGATGCTAATGATTAGGTTTTTAAAAAAATGATTGGTTAGGTTTAGGAAATGGAGTGGCTTCTGACTTTCTTTTTAAATGTTTAAAACGTGCCTTATTTCAATAAGCCTACAGAGAGACATATAGACGCATGTGTGTTAATTATGTGATATAACATTAAAAACAAAGAAAAATAAATAAAATTAGAGAATTATATCATTCAAATTACATCATTATTATTATCCTCAGCACTTTATTAAATTGCTCAAAAGATATTTTTTATCCCTTTGCCAAAAAGGGCGAGAGGCACTAGTTCAGATGTTGTCAAACTAGTATCAACAGTCACTTATTACAAATAATGGATATATTTCTCCTGCCAATGTGTTATATAATAATTCTTTTTTGACATGCTCCAGACAAAAAAGCTCCATAATTCTTGGTGACTTGATAGACTCTAAATAATGGGGATATAGTCAAAAAGAGCATATGTTTTCTTAACATGGAACAATTGGTCTAAATTCATATTAATGATCCTTTGGATTTCAGCTCAAAATATAGGTAGATTTAAGATTACAATGGTTCCCAGAATTTAGATGATTGCGATCATAAGTTGAAGCATCACATGATCAACCCGATGTTACAACCATTTTGTGATGGTTGTAAAGTGAGTCATCAAGGTTGTTAAGTGAATCATCATTAAGCGGCGAAAACATTGCAAATGCACCACAGAATGCTGCAACTGGTTATAAATGCAAGCTGACTGTCAAGTGCCTGAAATGTGATCCCATGGCTGTGGGGGGCGGCAAGCCTAACTTCAAGGAAGGGTGGTAAGAAGCTTTTTGAAACTTTGAATGGTCTTTAAACAAGCAGTCATAAGTTGAGTACTATCTGTCTGACAATAATGGAATTAGTCCAAGTCATGTGAGTTAATATATTTATTCTTAAATTTCATCTTTAAAAACAAGAAGATTCCAATCAGTCCTTATTCAGCTTTCTCTACAGCATCATGTACAGACAAAGCATAATGTTTAAACCACTGAACAATCTTTAGGGCACAGGAATTTTCATGTTCTGCTGTCTTAATTTGGAAGAAGTTAAGTTAATCTTAGAATTTAATTCTGATCAATTATTTATAATAAATACTTACAGGTGGCGCACTTAAGAAATCAAAGTCATTTAGAATAATAACAATAATAGCTACAGCTGGGTGATTTGTACATAATTAGATGCTACCTTTACCATTTCCAAGCCCTTGGGTAGAGCATGACTTATGAAGAACATTGCCTAAGACACATGGCAATTTATTGTAAACACTAATACAGTGGAGCCTCACAAGATGAGACTAATCTGTTCCGGAAGAACGCTCTTAGCACAAAATGCTCGTAAAGAGAAACGCAGTTTCCCATAGGAAACCATGGAAAGTCAGATAATCCGTTCCACGCCTCCAAAAATATTCACCAAAAAATCATTTTCAACGGAATTCGAGGTAGAAATGATTGTCTCTAACATCTGAAACAAGTAACATTGATTAACACACGATATAAAGCAGAAATAGAGCAAACGAACCAGCACTTCCCGATTTGCTTTGAGGCTGCTGCTAGGCTGGCTGCTGTTTGGCGCCCCCTGCTGGCTGGGAGGATCCGTTGCCGCTGCTGCTGAGGCAAAACTGCCTTTTCCTTCAGCAATGCCTTTCCAGGGGTCTTTTGTGGGCAGTTTGGAAATGTTTCTTGCCTCCATACTATGAGGGGAGAAGAGATGGGCAGTAGGGGTTGGGCTTGATGGTGCCAGGCAATGAGGGTTTTTGTGTGCGTGCAACTTTGAGAACAGTCCCGGCTGGCACAAAGGAGACAAGAGGAAGGAGAGGAGGGGGAAGGGACTGCCTAGAGGGAGAATCTGGAGTCTAAAGTCTCGGGAGTTTCTTCTCTTGAATGCCTTTCACTTAATTTATGCTGTTTACACAGTGAGAGAGGAGAACCGTCGGCTCCGTTGTGAGATTTCCCACATGAGCTCATCACGCAGTGCTCATCTTGTGATCAGGATGGTGAAAATCATCGACGTCAACCTGCCGTACAATTTGTCTGGCAAGGTCAGTCACACACATACCTCTCTTGTGCTTCTCAATGATTTCCTTCTTCAGGTCTACTTGAATCACCTTCTTCTTATCACCTTTCATTTCACACTTCTTCAAGGGGCTTCCAGCACACACATGTGCTCACAGTACAACACACACACAGTAATGGAGAAAAACCACATGGCAGCGGAGGCAGAATACGCACGCGGTTGCTGCCTGAATGGTAATGGAGTAAACCATGTGGTTGCAAAGGCAGAACTCTCACGCAGTTGCTGCCTGAACGGGAAATACAGAGTGCGCTTACTGATGAAGCGTAAGTTATCACACAAAGTTTGCTTGTCTTGTGAGTTGCCACTTGTTTAGCAGAATAAATTTTATTAATTTTTTTGCTCGTCTTTTGAAAATCTTGTCTTGTGAGATGCTCATCTTGTAAGGTTCCACTGTATTTATTTATTCTTTAATAATACATATTATTCTTTGATCTTGTCTATATATATTCAGCATTTTCAGGAATTGCTTTGAATTTTTGAACCTCACTGATAGAGAACCAGAGGAATTAAGAAATTAATTTTAAGAAGTTATTAAGGATGAACTGAAAAGAGACTGCCAAAAATGAATAAAAAGAAAGCAAACTGAATATCATAACAAACCATGGAAATTGCCAAGATGCCAAAGCCAAGAAAGACAAACATCTCAGAAAGGAACCAAAGAGTTTCAGAGAGCTGTTGGAAAAGATGAGAAGCAGTATTACTTCTCATGGAAGAAACAGGCATGGAAAAACAAGGAAAGTCTTTCAAAAGATCTCTGAACTCAGAAGGAGTTTCCAATCTCAAACTGGTATGCTAAAGGATACCAGTGGACAGGTAGTAACCAATTCAAAGGAGATCAAACTAAAATGGAATACACTGAAACACTGTACAGTAGAAAAGTCAACATTCAAGATATCTTAGAAAATATCCTCTACC
The DNA here is from genome assembly GCA_032468055.1 of Acrochordus granulatus. Classification (NCBI taxonomy): domain Eukaryota; kingdom Metazoa; phylum Chordata; class Lepidosauria; order Squamata; family Acrochordidae; genus Acrochordus; species Acrochordus granulatus. The sequence goes on along the minus strand of JANHZU010002573.1, from coordinate 110,529 downwards.
GACAAGAACCTCTGGTACTAGAAAATGAAATTAGATCAGCATTCCAGTCATTACGAAGTTGGAGGGCTACAGGAACTGATGGAATACCCACTGAAATAGGGCAAACAACAGAAGAAGAATCAGTCAAGGTTCTAACTGAGCTATGCCTGCAAATCTAGAGAATGAAATAGTGGCCAACTGATTGGAAGAAGTCAACTTTCATTCTTAACAGAATGTGCAAATTATTATTCAATATATTTAATTTCACATACTAGCAAAATAATGCTTAACATCATGCAATGCAGATTAGACCCCCTACATTGAAAAAGAGATGCCAAATGTTCAATGTGGCTTTAGAAAAGGCCAAGGAAGATGAGACATCATTGCTGATGCATGCTGGATGATTGAAAAGGTTAAATAACAACAAAAAGAAGTCATTATGTGCTATTGGTTATATAAAGGCATTTGATTGTGTGGATTATGTCAAGCTGTGGAAAGTGCTTAGAATAATGGGAATCCCAGAACATGACATCCTCTGACAGGTGCAAGCAACCAGGTCCACACTCTAAAGTTCAAAACAACTAATTTATTGCTAAAAGTCTATGTACAAAATCTTCTCAGACTGAGGTTTGCACCTGTTTGCTAAGAGATAACGTCCATCAGAATTCGGTGGGGGGATTGCTCAAGAGGGCTAGACTTCATTCTCTTATGTTTGCATAAAGATTCTAAGTCAGTGCTTTGCTTTACTCCCCCTGGCTATGTCAGCCTTTTTCCTACATTACCCTGCCTCAAAACAACCTTTCCCTTCTTCCATAATGTTTTCAAGAGATGCCTCCCCTTCTTCTATGACCGCTTCATCATGTGAACTCTCACAGATGTCACCAGCTGTAAAACACCTAGACCATTGGTAGGTTCCTCCCCCATCCTTTCCCACAGGAAGTGAAGGCCAGAAGTGGATGGTTGGGTGTCATGAATCATTTTGTCTCCCCCTGGAGATGCCCATTAAGACCAGTTAGCCCCTTCACTTATGGATTTCTCAGGTGGTGCAGGGCAGGGAGCTGAAAGATTGGACAGTTGTGGCTTCTCAAATAAATGCTGATCGAATTGTAGAACCAATTCAGGGGCATAAGCATACCTAGCACTTTCCCATGAATGTTCGGAGTCTGGGTAACCTTGCCAGTAGATGTCAGTACTGTATGCCTTTTCCCCTTCACCAAGAGTCTAAACTTTCCTCCACTTCATACTCCTCTTCTCCTTCCACAATTAATGGTGGAAGTGGTGGCTGCTGCAAGCACAAGGTGCTTGGAGATTTTTCCTTGACTAGCAAAGAACAATGAAAAGCTGGATGTACTTTCATAGAGGCAGGTAACTGATTGAGAAAGCAGAAGGCAACAGGATTGACAGGTCTCATCAAGGGAGTCAGACGAAGAGTGTCTCCCCCCTATAAAAATATGAGAAGTAAATTACAGAAATCCATACAGGCTCGGTCATCGCCCGGGTTAACAAGGACCGCGCTAGATGTTGGGGATCCTGGACATCTAGTGGAAAATGAGCTACA
>JANHZU010002573.1:89516-100355 GCA_032468055.1 Acrochordus granulatus | reverse complement strand
TTTGATTAAAATTTTTGCTCGTCCTGCGAGTTTCTCGCCCTGTGAGTTACTCGTCTTGTGAGGCACCACTGTATTTAATAATAAGTCTTTAACAGTCAAGTAAGTCACACCTGAGCATCTTTTGAAAAGATGCGTTAGGGGTTAAATATTTGGAGATTGCTGATCTACTGCCTACTCTGAATGTGAAGGCAGATCTTTGCTTACTACAGAATTCCTGAACCTTGGCAACTTTAAGCCCTGTGGACTTTAGCTTCAAGTTGCCAAGATTGAGAAATAGGCTAAAATTATAAACATTGCGTATTCTGGAACTTCTCTAGAAAATCTTTCGGCAGATGTCCTTGATGACTTCTTCAGCTGCTGTTTAAAACTCTGTCTGAAGAAAACAGTTTGAAACTATTCTAATTTCACATTTAGTGAGATGCCATTTGGAGAAATCAGGTTTTAATTAATATATTCTTTTCCTCTTTATATATAAAAAAGGAACAAAGCATATTTTGTTGTAATGCTCTTCCCAGTCTAGATAATTGATCGTATCAGAGCTTTTCTAAAAATAGAAGATTTGGGGGAAAAAATACTCAAATGATCTTTAGAATGGACTATATCCTTATGCAACAAGTTGATTTTATTTTTATCAGTTCTCAAAGTGACTATGTCCCATGACAGCTCTCTGTCTAGAGCAGCATACTTCTTTCCTGAGTTTATTTTTTTAAAGTGGAGGTAGGCATTTTATCAATGTTTGAAGAAAAAAAATATGTAATTGCTTTCATCACTATTCCCCAAAGTTTCCTATATGAATATTACTCAGTATTGCACGTTAAGAGTTTCTTGCTTGAGAGTTAATGAGATCTCAGAAGACAATCACACAGAACTAACGATGCTTCTGAAATATTTTTCAAGTTGTTTGCTATCTTGCACTGAAATTTTGTTTTGCTACTCCTATCATTTTACGAGCTGGATCCACTCCACCATACTAGCTCTTTCTCTGAAATTGCTCTAAATTTAATGTAAAATGTTTTACTTGCACACCTCTAATTGACAAAATATTTATTTGGCATATCTTAAACTTCAGATGAGCCTGCTTCTGAAAGGCACTATTGATTTCTTTGAATCTTAGTACTGTACTTTCAAAAAGGAAGGATTTTTTTTCTTTTTAATTTAGCTTTCCATGTTGAGCCTAAAAATTTACAACTTTGGTTGTTTTATTAATACATATTTTTTGTCCAGGTTTGTTAATAAAAATCCATGTGGTAATAAATCAGGAACCTTAATAAAATTTAACCATTAGTTTTAATTCTTAAATTGTTATAGTTTTTGTATTTGAATTTTATTGTATACAACCCAGGGTTCCTCTCTGAGGGAGATGGTCAGTTTAAAAATCTGACAAACAAATAAATGTTCTTTTAGGGATTCTCAGATGGATTTTGTCTAGGCTGTGCGATTTGCTTTAATTAAGAAACAGAGGGTTTTCCCCTCATCAGCATACTTGAACTCCCTTTAAAGTATCAGTTCACCTGTTGGATATCTACTCTTTGTCTTCTGTAACCTGCAAGGAAGGAAGACACAACAAATGAGCATGGCTTCTCTTCCATTCCACTGAGAACACCCATTTCTAAGTGGCACAATGGATAGCAATTGAAAATAGGCATGGTGTAAATGCAAGAATAACATTTGTACCCTTTTCCAAGACTCTTAATGCACCGTTAGACTTCTGCTTCTTAACCATGGTCCATTTTCAGAAATTGCCTTGGATTCTGACTCTGTGAGGTTTTAATGTTGCTCCTCTGGGTTGACTTCTCCGTCTGCTTATCATTGTGTTTGCCCTTCAGAGTTGCTGTGATTAGGGTTCCCTCTGCTGTGCAGATCTTGTACCCCGTGATAAAGCAAGATACTAAATCTTTGCTTGAATTTGTTTGGTTGCTTGTTTGTTTATTTGTAGGAACATGGAATGCATTTCATTGGGGGGTTTTCGATTGGACTCTGAATTGGTACAGCCCCATAGGATTCTGCCACTTCTTTTCAACTCTTTTCAGAGTAGGAAGAACTCTAACTTTTCACACCTGTGATTAGCCTTTAACCTTAACATGCATTTGGGAATCTACTTTTTAATTCTTTCTATCATTCGTTTGTATGGGTAGCAGTGTTTCTTTTATAGTCCGCTTTGGGGGTCCTGACCCACAAGATGGAAACCGATGAAACCAAAGGCTCAAAATGTGTTCAGAATGTAAATGTTCTTTTTCTGCAGTAATGTAACAGTAATGAAATGCCAAGAGAAGGTCTACTCTCAGAGATTATATTGCGAAAAAAATCCTTTGTCATCTCAGAATAGTCACTGACATCCATTTAGAGTGAATATTTTGCCAGGTAAGTCGAACTGGAATGCAAGTGAAACCCGCTTTGCCTTATGAAGCACATTATTCTGTGCTCACAGTGAAATATTTGAGTTTTGATCTTGGCTGCCAAAACAGGAGGTGAGACTTGCCTATTTTTAGTTGACTTTGGGCAGCCACCAGACAGGAAGGAAATACAGGAAGAGGAGAGACACTTTACAAATACTGAAATAACATCTGGTTACGAAGGGCGGATGCTTAGAAGGATTGGCCATCAGCTTTTGAAATGACCTGCCTGAGGAATGAAGATTGAACTTGGATTATTGACAATTTCTCTGCACGGCTTTGAAATAAATTATGCTTAGCTATCCCTAAGATCAGTGCTTAATAAAGTTACATACACTACTGAATCATCTGCACACACACACACACAACCACAGTTGATATAGAGTAATACTGTCTCTTCTGATAACATGTTTCTAGGCTATCTGGCAAAGATCTCTCCCATTATCTGCTTCCCAACCTTTTAACTAGGAATACTTGGAGATGAATAGGGACTTTCTACCTACAATGTGGTGCTGTGACATTTGACATGCTTCGCAACAAGGTTTAAAAACAGGCATGCCTGTTTTTTAAACCTTGTTGCGATGCAATTACCCTGGACGAGTGAGAGTCTTCACAGACATTTGACATGCTTGAAAAAAAAAACAGCTGCTAATTGTGGAGGTAAAAGTGAAATTAATGCAAGGGTTGAAGCTTCCTTTGAGTCAGGTTTGATTTCTGTAGTATTTGAATTTTTTAAAGTACAGTCTGCATACTTCATCTCCTATCTGGAATAAAATGCTGCTGCAAAACTTCATCTTTGGTCTTCTTTCTGACAAAGTGCACAAGAATATCCCTTGGTTGTTGTTCTTCAGTCATGTAGTCGTGTCCGATTCTTCACAACCCCATGGACCACAGCATGCCAGGCCTCTTTGCCCTGCCCTGCCTCCCAGAGTCCGCCCAAGCCCACACCCATCACACTGATGATTCTATCCAACCACCTCATCCTCTGCTGTCCCCTTCTTCTGCCTTCATTCTTTCCCAGCATCACAGTCTTTTCTAATGAGTCCTCCCTGTGCATTATGTGGCCAAAGTATTTGAGCTTCAGATTCAATATCTGTCCTTCCAGTGAGCAATCAGGGTTGATTTCCTGTAGGATTGACTGGTTTGATTTCCTTGCAGTCCAAGGGACCCTCAATAATCTTCTCCAGCACCACAGTTTGAAGACATCAGTTCTTAATTTTGCAAATTGCATATTGATTCTATATAATTTATCAATCTCTGCCTCTATCTCCTCTTCAGCCCATTCCAGAAAGTTTGTTGAAGACTGAACAACCTTTTCTCTAGTGTCTTCTCCAAGAACCTCTGAACTGCTCTAAGATTCAGACAGAATTCTTTTTCTCTCAATTCCAGAATGCCAAATTCTCCAATTTCTTTTCCATCTCTGTTTATTATTTCTATTTTACTTTCTAAAATTTCCACTTAGTTTAACTTCTCATGGAAGATGCCTTATAGATTCTTCATTTATTTTGTAACCACTTTTTTCATCTCCTCTTTCATGTTAACAAAACTTTTTTTCTATTTTCTCTTCAAACACAATCAGCTTGCTTTTAAGACTTTTGACAGATTCAGATCTTTTCAAACAATTTTTCTTGAGTAGTTCTCTTTTCTGTCAGTTGCTCTAGTGAACTTCTTCTTCTTTCACCCTCCTTTGCAGCCTTTCTGGTAATCACCATTTTTTTAAAAAAATTATAATCCAAAAGTAAAAAATCAATTGCAGAGCTGAAGGTAAAAGGCAGACTTCTCCCCCCCCATTTGCTTTCTTTGTACCCTTAAGCTTTTAGTCCTTTCTGTCTTTCTGTAGCTTTAATGACACAATCCATTTTATAATACACTTACCTTCTTATTTTCTAACTTCTGCCGATTATATTTTCTGCTGATATCTGACATACATCATTCCCAGGAAGATCTGGTTTGTTAATTTTCCACATAATGCCAAAAGGACTTTTTGCCAGATGTTCTTTATCTTTTGAATTAATACTGTTCTCTTTATTCATTTATAACTTTCTTAATCAGAATCTTGAAAATGCTCTTTGCTGTGTTTCAAAGTCTTTTGAAAGTAGTATTCTCCTTTTTGTTTTATTTGATGTAATTCAGAAGGACAGCAGACTCACTGAGAAACTTTCTTGGTCCCATGGTTTCCAAAGCCCTCTTTCCAACTGTCGATTGATTATATCCCAAAGTGTTAAGGAATTGAGGAGTTGAAAGGTTCAGTGTATGCCGTGCGATGGAACAAGTGGTTTAGATGCTGGGCTTGTCAGCTGGGTCGGCGGACTGAGTTTGAGACCCAAGAGCCACTGCATTAACAAGATGAGCTCCTGTTAATCTGCAGCTAATGTCAGCAAGCTGTTTCTCTTGTGGCCCAGCCGCTCTACTCACAGGAGGACCACAGAACTTCTCTTCTCAGTCTCTTCCTAAGGAGTAACTGTCCGGGGAGCAGGTGAGCTTTCTCTTGTTCTCCCCTTTATCCAGAAAGACCTTCGCCAGTCAGAAATTAACACTGGCTAGCATTCAATTCACTGTGCCATCCTCACTTCTTTGGAGACATCTAGTATGCCATGGAACCTCACCTGAAACTAGCAACTATGCAAGTTGCTACTTGCAAACTCTTGCAACTGTGCAAGAAAGCCACATGATACTTCCCGTGGGAAAAGTTGGATTAGAAATGAGTAAAAAATAAATGCTCTTACACAAGGGAAGAGTAACAAGCAGGTGTAATACAGGCAATTATTAAATATAAGTGTAATTGTTGAAGAAACTGTACTTAAGAAAAGTGTAGGAATTGGTTGTTTCTACGTTGCAGTTGCTGTTGGAACCTCAAGAGAGCCACAGATGTTCTGTGTGATTAGAGCAATGGGGCACATGCACTGTTCCCATCCCTTTTTCTTTTCTGGTGGGCCATTTATTATTTATTTATTGATCTTACTCACCACCCATCTCATTATAAGTGACTCTGGGCAGCTTACAATAAAATTAAATATATATGTGTATGTGTGTGTGTGTGTGTGTATCATATCAATAACAGATAAAAAAGATACACAAGATGACAGAGGGCAAATATGGGGGCGGAGTTGTCAATCTAAAAGCCATCCCCCCGGAGACACATGGCTGTTCGGCCGTTGAGCTCAGTCTTAAGGATCTGCAATGTTTAGCTGTTCTTCTACTTCGCCCATATTAGATATTCCATGCACACTCAAAATCATTTCATTTGCTGTGACATAATCTTGTTTATTTATATTTATTTGCTTTATGAGCTTTTATAGCATCTGTTCCCTCTGCCATCCAAGCGCAACCATAAACAGGATGTTGCAAATGCAAGCTAGACAGACGCCACAACTGAAATTCATAGAGTTGCAGCCATGTTTTTATTTTCATCAGTTTTGGTATGTGCGGGGTGGCCAAAACGGCAGAGATAAAATGAAGGCAACAGAGGAGATTCAGCCATTCCAGAAATCAATAAACTGAGCTCTAGCATAGCAGAGATCTTGTCTGTATACAAATATTTTCATGAAAAAGTCCGTATCATAAGATTGTAATGTTAGAAGAGGCCATTTGGACCATCAACGCCAATTTTTTGTTTCGTGCAGAATCCAAATTAAAGCATTGTCAGAGATGTTGTCCAGCCTCTGGTCCAATTCATTCTGCAAAAAGAAGCCAAACATCTCTCAGGGATAATTGGCTACACAGGTAGTCTTATTCAGCAACCACAGTTGAGACCTGCAATTTGTTTATTGAGTGAAGCAGTTGTTAAGTGAAACCACAGTTACTTCTTGTCAGTTTTTCTTTGTTTTACAGACCTGCAACGAGTTAGTTTTTCATCTCTGCCCCTACTGCAAATGGTTGATAAACAAGGCAGTCGCTAAACGAGGACAACCTATATAATAAGCATCTTTCTCACTTTTCAGATTAAATCTGCCTTCCTAGAACTTAAGACTGCTAACCTCTGCCATGTATTTTGGGACATTCAAATTAAATCATGTCGTTCTTCTGAGTGAGAATCCTTCTACTACCTGCGAACGACCACTTCAGGTTAAACAAACCCAGATTCCTCCTAACTGATTTCAATTCCGTCAGTTCCTTTGTGAAATATAGTGTCCCAAGCTTGAAAAGATTTCTGGCTGTTATCGAATAAAACAGAACGATGGTTGTCTTGATTTAGAAATGTATTTCATCCTCAAACTGCATTTTCCTGGTCAGGAGCCGTTTTGCTGACTCGTTTGGTTCGGGCTCCGCTACGGCTCCAAGAACTTTCTCACAAGTCGGTATGGTGAAGTTACGCATTTTGTGCCGTGCTGCTGTTACTTCTAAGTGAAGCGCATGGCACTCTTGGCACTCCTGGGCTACTTCAGATTTTGCTTCTGCCTTCCACAAATCGGTGCTTTCAGTGCATTTCTTTGGTGAGAAAAACCTTCCGTTAGTTCCTCTCCTCGATTTGCTGTTTGTTCCTGGGGTGCAAATGACGTCACCGTACCATTTGAAATAAAGTGTTAACGTGATGTCAGTGTCTTATTTTCAAAAGGGGCAGGTGGGCAAGTCATGTATAAAGTCAGCCTGCTTTTCCCCTTACACTATTTTTATTGTCGGTCAGAATGACCGAAATATGCCACAAGTGTGTAGAAGCTAAGTGGTCTCTTCCCACAGCTACCCTTTCGGCAAGAATGGTCAACGTGCGCTGCCATATTTAACAATTGTTTGGATCTAACATTTCATCAGTGTGGCTTCATGTTTAAGTTGACGGGGGAGGCTAGTACAAGCTAGTATTTGAGGGGCTCCAAAGATGATTACTTCAGTGCCTCCATTTAGGACGTGGAGAACAAAGATTTTTGCTGTGGGAACATATTGGGGAATCATTCTCACAGCCCTTTCTGTTTATTTTTTTCCCCTTCCCTCTGCAAAATCTCCAGATTTCGGCGGCATACAAATTAAATAAATAATGTGGCAGCGAGCCATTGGATTCACCATAATGCCTTTAGACATTAATCTGGTTTAGCTGGGTAACACGACATCCAGGTTTTTTTTTTGATGGCGATATACATTTGCAAGTAAACTCCGCTGTCTGACTTTGCATGTTTATGACAAAGAGTCAGTGCCCTGTTCTGGTTGGGATGCAAAAGTGGATTAAAGGAGAACAAAGGTTGAGTCTCCACTCACCCTTGAAACTACTGGATGTTTGGGGATCCATTGACATCATTCAAGCCTACCTCGTAGGGTTGTTGTGGTAGCACATTGCAGGGAATTATAAGAGCTTCTCTGAGCTCTTTACTGGAAGAGCTGAATAAATCACTGATTTATATCTTCATATTTGACAACAGGGGAAGGAAATGCAACCATACACACTGTTAGATAAGGACAGCTGAAAGGTATATATGTAAAAGTAGTCCTCGAGTTATGACAGTAATTGGGACCAGATTTTTGTTGCTGAACAATGTGATTGTAAAGTGCAATGCCACTTGGCCTCATCACTTAGCACCAGCAATCCCAGCACTCTCCATTGCCATCATTAATCAAATTCCACTTTTCCATAGCCAAGGATCCACCTCAAGCCAAGCCCTCCCAGTCCCGACTGTTTCTTCCAAGGTAAGGGACCTCCTCCTCTTCAGCTGTTCCCAACTGCTTATTTCCCTCGTTTCTGCCTTGTGGCCACAGTACACCCCACCTTGCGGGGCGGCAAGATGCCCTATGCTACTCTGGGGCTGCTTGCCATGCTGTGGCTTGGGTTTCTTGGCCTGCTGCAGTTCTGGCGTTACAAGGAGCACTGAACTGCAGTGCAGCACGAAGCTGCAGATGCCTCTGGTAGTCTCAGCCCAACAGCACAATGTGGTGTGAATCTAACATTTCATCAGTGTTATATGAAATGTGAAGCTGCAGTTACCCCAAGAAACCCTAGCTTGGCCCAGCAGCATGGTGCAAAGCCACAGCTGCTCCAGCCAGCATGGTGTGAAGCCGCAGCCATTCTAGGAAGCTGCAGTTGCCACCCTGCACTCCGAAGCCCCTGCTGCCCTGTGCTCCGCTGCTCCAACTGATTCTTGGTTGGCTTCTTCCTGCTGTTGATGGGATAGTCCCACCCTGGCCCTTTGTGAGGGACCGCTGACTACGTGGGGCCATCTTCTCCAGATCTTGCAAGGAAATTGCTACGCGCCACCTGGGGAAGAAAGTGTAATGCGGCCAGCAGCTGTGAGCCAAGGAGTACAGAGGGCTGAAAGGGCATAGATAGGGGAAATAGATGAATGGGGCGAGTTGAAGCACTCCTGTGGTCGTAAGTGCAAGTGGCATGCCATGTGCCTGAATTTTGACCTCATAACTGCAGGGATGCCGCAACAGCTGTAACTCTGGCGACTGACCTATTACCGCCGCCATAACTGAACGGTTGCTGAACAAACAGACTTTACATGCATAGAAGTAAGTCTTTTTTTTCTTTTCCCACTATTCTTCGGTCTCTTAGGAATGCATGATCTAATTTCTTGACAAATTTCTGAAAGTATTAGTAAATGTTCTTCTTTAAAAATGTAAACCAGAGGGATGGCTGAGGAAATCTCGAGGGTCTCTGTGGTTCAGGGTTGAACTGGGGGCTTCTTGGTGCTCTCTGAGCCTGATGATTTGTTTGCAGATGTTTTGTCATCCAAATAGGTAACATCAGATAAAAAATGCTAGGGAATTCCAGGAAGTTTAGCATTCAGACAGATCAGTCATTAACAGACACCTGGTGATAAACCACATTTACACATCCAACATTCAAAAGAGACAATAAAAAACCTAGAAAGAAAACCAGAAGACTTGAATATATCTTCAGCAGCCAGTACTCAGATAAGCAGAAATCAGCATCATACAAACAATCAGGCAGAAAACAATAATCAGGGAATCACCGAGCAGGAAACCCCTCCTTCCAAACAAGCAAAAAACCTCGCAGGACAAGCTGCTTTCCTGTATAAAAAAACAAGAAGCAAATCTCACACTTACTTGAACTGGTGTTGTTACCTAGTTGAGTAGTTCAACATCTGCAAGCAAACAACCAAGCTCTGAGAGCACCAAGGAGTCCATAAAACCACTTCAATTTATGTTTTAGAATCATTATTTCTTAATTGTAAGTAAATACTGCAAGATGAAGAATTTTGGCAGCTGGAGAGCTCCATCCAGTTTGTGTTTATTGTATGGAATGCAGGGTCATTAGTAGCCACATCCCCCTTTTTAGGAAATCAGGATTTTCTAGTTTGGGGGGTTGTGAGCATATTTGAAGCCCACGCTGTTATTTGTGAGCATATTTGAAACCCACACTGGTCTGTCTCTTCCTTGTGGGTATACTTGACATTCTTTCTGGGTTTTGTTGACTTGATGCAATTTTAAGAGTGATGAAGTAGAAACAAGTTGAAAATCCAATCCAACATGTAGATCTTCTCATGGCAATTTGTGGATTTCTGTATCTTGCTCGTAAAATAAATGGTTAAATACAAATTCAGGATAGTCACTGCTTTAAAGCCATTTGTTTCAGATTCAGTAAAGAGCAAGATTACTGGGTGGACTTTGTCAAAGTTATTGCTCTGCCTTATCCTACCTTATTGTGAGAATCAAAGGTGGTATCCATTTATTTTTTGGAAGAAAATAACCTCCTTCCTGTGTGGAATGCTGGATAGTTCTTGTCTGTCACTGGGAAAAGTGGAAACTTTTCCTCAATCAGGAATAAATTGTGAAAACTGCAGTCATAGAATTGTGGTTGCTCTGGGTCTGTAAATAGCTGTGTTGTGGGAAATGGCTGTTTCTTCTCGAATGCATCCCTGGGTGGGTTCAGACTTGACCATTTGCAAATCTCTTTTAGCCTGAAGAGTTTTGGTGAAGCAGCTGCCACATTCGTTTCCATCCATTAATTTCTGAGTTCAAGAGAATGGGTGCTGGACATCCAGCTTTGAAAGTCTGCACGCAAAGAGAGAACAGCAGAGACAAGAAAGTCCCCGTTTAGAAGAAAAAAGGCAGAGCTGGCATTGCTTGGTCAGTGTTCTCCTTTCACCAGGAAACTAAACACCACGGTTTGTATCATCCAGCTTCTTGATTGTCTCATAAGGGAGATCTATCTAAACTGTGTGGAGTTTTCTCTTTCTGCCTACATGTTGCTGTTGTTCAGTTGCACAATCGAGCGCAACTCTTTGTAACCCCACGGACAGTAGCACGCCAGACCTTCCTGTCCTGCACTGCCTCCATCCTCTGCCATCCCCTTCTCTTTTGCCTTCAATCTTTCCCAGCATCACAGTCTTTTCTAATGAGTCTTCTCTTCAGTGGCCAAAGTATTTGAGCTTCAGCTTCAATATCTGTCCCTCCAATGAGCAATCAGGGTTGATTTTCTATAGGATTGACTGGTTTGATCTCCTTGCAGTCCAAGGGACCCTCAAGAGTCTTCTCCAGCACCACAATTCAAAGGCAT
>JANHZU010002573.1:56200-70781 GCA_032468055.1 Acrochordus granulatus | reverse complement strand
TTCTATGTTCTAAACTTAGTAGAAATGAGCAAAGGAAGAAGATCACTGTCGCAGTATGCTACATTCTACAGAATATATATATGGACACACACACACACATTGCTGAATATATCAAAAAGAGAAGATGAGGAAGATGGTAAGCAGAAGAGCAATAGCAATGGTTGGCATGTAAGAGGAGCTCCTTCATTCTGGATACCCTGGTATGTTTTATTAGCTCAGTGTTGCCCGCCAGTGGAACAAATTACATAGTGGAAACTTCTCAAGGGTAAGAGAATTCATCTGGGATGCTTTTTTCTTCCAGATAGGAGTGAGGGTGCCGTAATTTAAACTTCAACCCAGCTTCCTTTTTAAAAGGAGAAATCCCCCCCACCCGCGATTGTTGACAGATTTGCTTGGCTGCGTTCCTGGTTGAGGGCTGTGGTTTGTGCAAAACCTAATTGTATGCAATAATTGAAGTTAACAGCAGCCCTTGTGTTGCCTGAGAGTGAATGAAACCGAAGGAGAACATCGCTGCTTCTTTAAGAAGGATGTGACTTGCACATCAAGCATTGTGGTGGTGGCACAGTTGGTAGCAGCAGGGAGGGTCAAAAGAAGTGTGGGTGGGGGGGAAGGCATCCAGTTCGTTAGCACTATTTTGCAAAGTGAATTAAATGTTTGTAGTAACAACCAGATTAATAGTGCTGGGAATGGAAGTCCCTTCCATTCATTCTGCTGACTAAAAGCTACAAAAGGCAGCAAAAATGCAAGCCTCTGCCAACTACTCAAACTTTGAATGCCCCTCTCCCTCTACCCCCTTCCTCCACAGAAAAAGGAGTGAGTGTTAGGCATGTATGTGTGACTAGAAAAAGGAAGAAGGAAATTAGGTCTGCCTACAGTTCCCCCAGGCTGTTCCAACATATACATGAATGGGGCAAAGGGTGAATTATTTGGCTGAGTAAGGAGAAAGTGGAGCCAAATCCCTCCAACTCTGGATCAAATATGGGTGACTTTCCTGGAGTCAGTTGGAACAAAAGAGCAGATACTTAGCAACATTCTTGAAAAATTGGGTGTAAATGTCTGGGAGGAAATAAAGAAATCAATTTAAGATGAATGTTAGGTTGCTGTGAATACATTTGCTTGAAAAATGCCTCCTGTTCAGCAAGGGAGACATAAGAACACGGCTGCATGGCAGTCTCAGAGATAGCGAAGATTTGTTACTCCTAAGATCCCTGAGGATTTTTGAGTACTTCCCTTTCTCCATAAATAATATGCTCTGTGATTTTCATATTCTGAAAGACTGTTAAATTCTCTGCAAGACATGGACATAAACTCTCTGGGAAGGTATGCCAGAAAATGCATTCAGCCTGTCCAGAAACCGTTCTGCTTTCATGGCTTTTTTTGCAGTAACACAATGAAGTTCAAGGTCTCTGTGTGATTTCGAAATGGTCACTGAGTCTTTCTGCACTCCCATGTCACATTACTTGTAGTTTTATTTTTCTGGCATTAAAAACTTACTGGATAGCCATTTTCTCTTTTAGTTATATGCTGATTATTTTTTTTTACCCTGCTTACCTAATCTGGCTTTCTCTTCCTTTTCTACTTCACTCGTATTTCTATTTACTGAGGTTGCCAAACTGGGCTATGTTTCTGATACCTGTTTCTGATACCTGTTTCTGCTTCTTTGGAGTCTTATTTTCCCACTTGGTCATTGGCATCTTTTACCATTTTTTAAACAAAGGTGGAACAAAGGGTGACATTTCTGCCACTGTTTGATTGTGTAGAAGGAAATGGTCCGTGTCTCCCAACAGATGGCAGCGAATATCTACAGTACTCAATGGCTGCCTTCCCTTCTAGAGATGTGGTGGTTGATAGTTACACTGCGCATATTTTTTAATGTCAAGGCAGTAACTGTAACTAAAATTGTCTTTCTTTGCTGAGTTTTTGAGGCCAATCTCTGCCCTTTGCATTTGTGCAGTTGGCAACAGCATATTATGCATATTAGTCTTAAGCCATCCTGCAAGTGTGGAAACTGGCTTTGAACTCATTGGCAAAATATGGATACATTACTTTTGGGCTTCCTGCTGGTGGATTCCCCAGAATTACAGTAATTCTCTGTAAAAAAATATTCTCACACTTTTAGATTTTCTCAAAATCCCCATGTCGTTGCCACTGAATGTTAGCTAAGTTTATGGAGATCATATTGAAATATAAAGGGAGTCTGAGCAAATAACACTGTTTGGTGCTTATTGTATTTATTTCATATACCCAGACAACCAGCCTGTGATATGCCACATAAAAAAGTAATCAACCCCATAATTTAATCAAATTAGGGCCAGTTGTGTGAGTACTTCATTAACAATCAGAAATGCATTAGCCCAGCCCTGCCCTAATTATTTTACCAACATTGGCTTTCCTTATCATAGTGAAGTGCTTATCTTCTAGAGGTACCTCTACAATGTAGTCAAAAGAAATTTCTGAGAACTTCTATTAAAAAATCCCTGATGACTGTCTGGTGGAAGTTACAAAACTATTTCTAGAACTTTGAAATGGTTTTAAAACCGAGATTTGGGACGGTAGTGAATCTTCCCGAGTATGGCCATCCTGCAGTTCTAGAACATAACAAAAAACTGTTCAGAAAATCACAAGAAGCCCAAGATAACATCTATCTATTGCAGGCTTCTCCAACGTTGGCTGAAGTCAGTATTCATAACTCTGCTGTCAGAAAAGGAGTGGGTAAAATGGAATTTGTTGGGGGAATAGCAAGATGTAATTGATTGCTCACTAAGGAGAGTGTTGATGCTTATCAGAAAATACTTGAGTAACCCTCAAGATGTGTGGTGTAATATTGTATGGACAAATGGTCCACAGTGGAAGTTTACGGTTTACATGGGTATTTTTCTGTCCGATGGAAATCATATGTTCCCTTCCATAATAAGTGTCTCATGCAAAGTGTGAAGTTGGTAATGTCACAGTTTGGGTATCTGGACAACTTGCCATTTGCTAACCGAGACAAGTTTTAAATCAGAGAATTTTATTGAAGAATATGAGACTGTCTGCCCATCAGCTGAACTCTGTGGGAAGGTAGCATGACAGTGATTCCAAAATATACATACATATCTGTAAGAGGATTTATAGAGAAGAACAAGTTCAGCGTTTTGGAATGGCCCTGTCAAAGTTAATCTTCAATCCCATAGAATTACTGTGATAGGATATGACATGAGTTGTTCATACTAGAAAACCCTCAAATGTTACTGTTTGGGCAGAAACTCCTACAGAATAATGTGAGGAATTGGTTACCAGCTGCAGGATACATTTGGTTGCTATTATTGTGAGTAAAAGTGGTATGATAAGTTCCTGAAACTAATGGGTGACTACTCTTTCACATTTGAACATTGTATACTACACAATTTTCTTTGTGGAATAAATGAAAAAAACACTACAGTAGACTTCTTTTGAATATTGAATATTCAGAATCACCTGAAGCTCTGATAATAATTCAGTTGTAAAAAAATGAAAAAATCAGAAAAAATGAAAGAATGAATGCATTTTAAAGAATCTGGTAGTTTGGTGAATTGATTTTTTGCAAAGATTTAAAATATCTGCTGGGTAATGATGCTCCAGCTATATTTTGTGGCTTTATAACCAACTCTTTCTCTAAGCATTAGTGAGTAGAGTGTGTGTTCTACCCTTGTACCAAACACCAATTAATTTTAATGCTATTCTTTTCATTAGCATCATGTGCAAATTTTTATACTGTAAATATTGCAGCTACCTAACCCAGCCCAATTTCATAACAATGTTCTCCCCCACACCCATAAAGTTCTATATGTAATAGCACAATTATTTATTCCTTCTCTGGAGGAAGGGTACCATTGCAGAACAATGCCTAAATGTTCAACAAAATATGTATGTGTTTTGATTGATTGTTGATTACTAGAGAAATCAGATGGCCTAAGTAGATATCTCACGCTAAACCAATATACTATTGTTGCATACCTCTATCTGTGGTTTTCTTTTCAATCAAAAGAAATAATTCAGAGTTCACAGCCTCTGTTTATATTGGACTGAGCAAAATATAGGGACCCTTAGTTACTTGGAAGGTAGATCAAAGACTTCAAGGTGTTTTTTTGGAAGGGTCTACTGGATTGTGAAGGTTGAAGAAGGAATCAATGGGATTGAGTTTTTGGAGAGATCCTAGTGACATCCAGTCAATGCAGAGTTGTTCACTTCATCAGTTAGTCAACTGCAGGAGGGCTTTTGGCTAAATAGAGAATGGGGCTGTCAAGGCAGCCTTTCCTCTGCCATTCTCAACCTTCAATATTAAACCATGGTGTCTGAAGAACATCTGATTGGCTCCTATGATCCAGGGCTCTGATGAAACAGATTCTGGTCCTAATTGTAGTCATAAGTGAAGGACTACCTCTAATGATAATGTAGCTCAGTGTGTCCACGGACTTGTTCTCCCTGCTTGCTTCTATTGTTAGTTGCAGGGCTAGAACCTTTTGTCTTATATTATTAGAACCCTAGTCCTGCTTTACAGAAACCAACCATATCCTTGTCAGAAGACCCAATATTCCAGGGGAAAGGCATCCAAAGATAGACCATTTTGCCTATAACTAAGCATTTCAGAAATCATACAATCATATACTGCTTAAAGGTTTTCATTTCTTTTGTTTTCCTTCTGTGTTAGATTTTTTAAAGATTGTAAATCTCAAAATAAGGGTAGTCTTGTTTTTTATAATTCTGTAAGCTAAGTCCAGGAGGCTTTTAGACCATAAAACAAGATTCTTTGATTCTTAAAAATATAATATCTTGGCATGATGACACTCAACTTAATTACATCCAATTTTGTCTGTTGTAAAATACTCTAGACTGGGAAATTAAAATAATCCAAGAAGAAGGCAGTGACAAAACAGTTCCATGTTGTCAAGCCTACATGGAGGTTTATTTATTTCTTCAGGCACATTTGTACAGCTGCCCATCTCCCATAATGACTCTGGGTGGCGTTCATAAATATTATATGCCATTGTAATTATCAAGGATTAATGATTTGAGGGGGACTGGACTTGAAATGCCCTGAAGTTAGCTATCTTAGAAAACTGGTTTGGAAACATTTGATTCAAGTCAACATTCTCCCTCCCTTCTAACTTTTTGGAAGGCCTTTAAGATTGGGCTTTTTACTGAGGCATTGGGATTGTGTGGGAAAGAGGGTAGCTGAGCCTGCTGTGGAATCTCCTGGGAGGGTGCAAGGTTTGGGTTTATTATTTTAATTGTTTTTATGATTGTTTTATTTATTGGTTTTATGGTTGCTATAAGCCGTCCAGAGTTGCTGAAGATGGGCAGCCCTATAAATCTAATAAATAAATAGCTTCTTGCATGGGAGCACATGTAGCTCTAGGAAGTGGGCTGCTCTTTTCTTTTTCAGATTGACCTATAAGAAAAGTGGCATATCAGTTATTATTGTGCATGAAGCTGGGGGGAAATCCTACTGATTTGTTGTCTGAGACTAGCTGATGTAAAGGCAGGTGACATATTCTAAATGCTAATTAGCAGGGTGTAATTGGAGAATGGCATTGCTTTGTTGCCAAGAATACAAAAAAGCAGCAGGCATTAAATATTTGTAAATTTCCAAATAGTGCAAGAATGGTCCATTCTCAAGAGTGTAGTATTTATTCATTTCTGTCACTGGAATTGTTCCCAGTTTCAGTCTGATTCTGAACCTTTATGGATGCAAAATATTTAAGTTCTCTTTTGCTTGCTTGATGAAAAGTTTGGCTCCAGTCTGAGTGCCAGAATACAAAAGCTTTTGGTTAAGCACAATAATCTAAGGTCAAGTTAATTTCATGAAAAAAATCTCTGTGTCCTTTTTATAGTGTCCTGGAATTTTATTCTATTTTATAGAATAAAATAAAAATGTTTTTTATTCTAACTACTAATGTCAATGTCTTGCATTTTTCAGCAGGAAATAGAGTTACAGCATTATTGAAGTTCTAAAACAGCCAAATAAGGTTCTGTTGGCATATGGCTTGCGTGACTTGGCTTAAGATATTATGGCCATTGTGGGTACATGACCTATGGCAACCGTCTCAGCAATCTTGAAAGCACATTAAAAAGGTAAAGGTTTCCCTTGCCTTCCATCCCTACATTCATCCATTTATTCAGTTGTATGTAATTTAGGGTTATCACTTCTGTGTTGAAGAAATTCAGACAATCAGAAGAGGAGTGCAAAGAGTCAGAGAAAATTGTGTGTTGTCTGGATTTTGGGGTTTCTGTCTCTCTCTTTTACCATCTACCATCATGAATTTTGCTGCTCAGAAAGCATTGCCCTATATAATTCCTTCGAATATCAAAATGTAAGCAATTTCCAAAACCTCCATTTTGAAATATTTTTAGCTGCCTAATTTAATTGCTTGCTGAGTGCATTGTGCTTGCTGAAATATTTGAGAATATTTTGCACCTTTCGAGGTAGCGTGAATTATTATTTTTTTAAAGAAATCTCCTTGTCTCCTTTCCATTCATTCAGTATTTTTTGGTATGGATGAACAAAGGTTAAAAGACGGCTTGTTGTGTTAAGGGGTTTGCCTCTGCTTGTGTACATTATTAGCTTTGTAGATTAAGTGAAGTGAGAATAAGCACAATTTTGTAGTGCAGGAAAAGCTAGATGTGAAGCCACAGAAAATCCCATTAAGATCACATTATTTTCTTTTCAGAAGTTGACAAGCAACACCATGTGCCACAGTGCTTAATTACAGCAGGGTGAACAGAAGCCATACTTCCAATGAGAATTAAGAATATCTTTGCCCAGGTGCAAAAACTGTTAAATTTAAAGATCGCATGTGTGGGAAGATGGAGGGCATGCTATCAGGATCTTTCAATAAAGTCCCTAATTTATTTTGCTTGTACTTTGTTTTTGGATGGGGATGCTGTGAATGTCTTTTGTTTTTGTAGTTTTGTTCTTCCCCCATTTGACTTGATGGAAGAAAGAGAAAGATTCTGTCATCTAAGGAGACTTTATCAATTTGTGGTGAGATTCCAATACCATGATGATACTCAGCTGTACATTTCTAGGTTGAGATGGAGATGACATAGATGTCCAGAACAGATGCTATAAGGCTGTTGGTCTAGAAAGGATGAAATAGATCTGGAAGGGACAGAAGATGGAGTTTGTGCAGAAGGGATCTCTGACTCTTCTGGCGATAATTCTGCATGAGGTTAGAAAAGCTAGTCTGCAATTGGATAACTCTTGAACTCATGACTACTGTTTAATATTTTGTTGTTCAGTCGCAAGTTGTGTCCGACTCTTTGTGATCCTATGGACCATAGCATATCAGGTCTCCCGGTTTTCCACTGTCTCCCAGAGTTTGCTCAAATTCATGTTCGTCAAATTCATTCATTCATTCGTTCATTCATTCATTCACTGCTTAATAGGCAAGTGGAAATCATGGTTGAGGGGCTTTCCCCATCTTCAGCTGGTGTCCCAATTGCAGTTCTGCCTGGGAACAAAAAGCCCCAGCAATGGTGACTCATTAATGTACGATCTCAGCAAACCATAACAGCTTACAGATAGTCCTTGACTTACAACTGCAGTTGGGACTGGAATCTCGGTCATTGAGCTCAGTGGTCGTTAAGCGAGATTGTAGGGTTACTAGAATGTATTCTTCATGAAACTGCCTTTGAAGTCCACCTGGGAATGGTCACTGATTCCCAAGCTAGAGTACAGAATCTAAGTCTTATGTTTTTGGTCCACTGGTTACTAATAGTTTCTGAGTACAATTCAAAATCCGATGTGGCTTGGCATCTAGTTACGTATGCCTCCCCTACATAGAAGTGACTCCTGTAATCCACCCATACAATCCATCAGAATATTCTAATGATCCCTATGTCCAGAAGATAAAGGTGACAGGTCCATAGTTTTAAGTTTTCATCCCCTTCTATAGAATGGTTTCCTTCTTGGTGGATTGGGATGTACAGGAATCTTCAATGTGGCCTCTCAGTTTTCAAAGTCTCTGGTATATTTTGCTGATCTCTCATAATGGAAGCTTCAAGCTCAGAAAGGAATACGGCTAGAATGAGAAAAATAGTTTTGTTTCAGGAGTTGTTTCCTAACTCTGACTCTAACATCTTTTAGGAACCAACATTTTAATTTTCTTTTTTGTGTTTATTTCCTATCTTTTTATAATTTTATAAAACGTACCTGGGAATTTGCTTGATTGCATTAAATGATGCTTGCTGCAGAATAGGCACATACTGTACAACTGTATTTTAAAAATTTGACAGTGATCACTTTTTAAAAACCAGCTTTTATTGAATGCTGATTTCCTCTGTTATTACAGTATTAGTATTTAAAAAAAAATAAAACTGGGTTAGATTATATTACGTTGTGATTGTTTCCTTACAGATTCTTCCAAAACTGAATAATGAGCATTATTTTAAAATAAACATATATTTCTCCAGAATTTCATACTGATTTTATTGTACTGTGTGGTATTTTATGCCTTTCCTCTGCTTGCCAATACTTACAAAAAGGAATTACATCAGAAAATAAATTGCAAGGAGAAATAATTAGTTGAAATGATATTTCATTTGATTCCTACAGCTCCTCTACTTCATCTCTCCTTTAACTGATTTCCTGATGAATAACTGCAGCATTACCCTGCATTTCTGGCTGGGTGCATAGTGTCATAGCAGTTCATCAGCTCTGATGGTATCTATACCATAGTATCGATACCAATAGAAGAGAATATTTGTATCTCATAGTCAAACTGTAGGGTCCTTGGTGCTCTCACAACTTGGTTGTATTGTTGCAGGTATTTCATTATCCAAATCATTATTTTCACTGATGATGTTACCAAGTTGGGTAATAAAATGTATACATGATAACAACCAAGCTCAGATATGTTTTTAAACATTAGTTTTCTAAATTTTCAATGAACAGCAGCACATCAGGTTGGGAAAAACTGTGTACAGAATGGAAACTGTATTATCTGAATCTTCTGAATAATGTACAGTCCTTGGAGGCAAATCTGTACATCAGGGCACCTTTGGTAAGCAATAAAATAAAATGTTGTATTTTATGGATTGAACATCAAGAATGAAATTTGTCTCTGGCACATTGTGCTGTCTGGGCTACTTTATCTAGCTTCAGTGCCAATTCCTCTGATGATGCCAAGTCCCAAATATTTGTAGGTCCCAAATATCATTATCCATGCAATATCAAGTGAACTAGGTATGGCACAACAGCTAATTGCCTGGAGGCAGCTCCAAGTGAACCTGGCAGTCTCTCCCATTCATGTCTTCCAAACTTTATTTTTAATAAGCAGTTTAAAAATAGCTCATGCAATAACTGTAGTAGGTCTGGATGGTTCATTAATAAGTCCCTTGTGCCTTGTTTCAATCTAGAGTTGCTCTCCCTTTGGTCTTAAACTGATTTGGCTTGGAATTTCTGATTTGGCTTGAGGTACCAAATGTTTCTTTCCCAGCACAATTCCATACATGATGGGAAAGTAATTCTCACATACAGAGGGGTACCTTTTTTTGGCAAATCATAATTTACCCAGACTGGGCAGAATGAATGCAAGGACAACAGTGGGGTACCTTTTTTTGGCAAATCATAATTCACCAAGATTGGGCAGAATGAATGCAAGGACAACAAAAGATTGTTCTGAATTTGTTTAATTTTTCAGAATCATACTTAAGCTTCCTTGTAGAAAATCATTTATGCATTGGGTGAAATTTAAATACTTAGAAAATAAGGTGTGACATCTGTAAAGTAGTATTATATTGGGAATACTTTGTTCCTAGGAGCACAGCTATGTTATTATTACAGTGCTTGGGGTGAGAATCCATTCCCAGCCTAATAGAAAACACTGAATGTTCTTTTATTAAAGGCAGTCAGATTTCAGTGTGAACCTGGAAATACTGTATAACAGACAATATGTTATTTAATGGTTGATTTAATAAATCTAGAAATTTTTAAAGTACAAAATATCTTAAGGAAAACCTCATAATCTCTAAACTGAATGGAGACAACATGCTATTTGTATAAAATTAAAATACTAAAAATACTATTACGTATGACCATTATAATTTTAACTCACTTTTTGTAAAAAGGCACTGATTGTAATATGATTAGTTTAGCAGGACACTCTTGTCCCTACAGATCTTAACATATACATTCTCTGTTTACTAAACTAGGTGAATTGTTGTGTTTGAAAAATGGAGTAATCTTTTGTGACGTCCTGACATGTTATGAGGTTTGGGGATAAGAATTTACACCTTTGTATCAGGGTACTTGCAGGACCGTCAGCCAAACTTGAAATATTTTGACTTTACTGAATCAAAGGAGTTCTTGTACACTAGTGTAACTCTTCCAGGAGGTAGAAGAGCCAAAGCTGGCATGTGTATGTCTGTGTATGTGTATTGTATTATATGTATCCCACCAGAAATCAGACATGCCTTTGACCCAGTTGTGTTTGGGATGTTAAAATCCGAGCTATTTTGAAGAACGTTATATTAAATTTATGTGCAGCATCATTATAAATATAATAGAATGGGTTGCAAAGACAATAAAATATAAGAAAAAGGACAAAAGGAAATTTGTTTTGTTATTCATGTCCAACTCTTCACAACCCTACAGACTGCAGCACAGCAGGCCTCCCTGTCCTGCACTGCCTCCCGGAGTCCACCCAAATCCATGCCCATTACATCCAGGATACCATCTAATCATCTTCTGCTGTCCCCTCCTCCTTTTGCCTTCAATCTTCCCCAGCATCATGGTCTTTTCCAATGAGTCCTCTCTTGGTAGTAGGTGGCCAAAGAGTTTGAGCTTCAGCTTCAGTGTCTGTCCTTCCAGTGAACAATCAGGGTTGATTTCCTGTAGGATTGACTGGTTTGATCTTGTAGTCCAAGAAAGTAATCCTGGTACATAATGTCAATTCTTTGTCTATAATAAATTTGGGATGATATTTACTTTTATTAAAAGTGGATTGCTTTCCACGATTTTGACCTTGAAATGTGTATGTGCCTCCCAACCTTTTTAATTTTTCTCCTATCAGGAAGTCTGCCAAAGGCAGTATTTTCTTTACATTATTGTAAAAGGCATTTGCAAAAGAACTATTTTTAGCAAGAGCTATAATGTAATTTACTAAATACCTTTTCAGTTTTTTGTTGTTGTTGTTCTGCTTCTCACTAGTTTTACAGCACAGTTTTAGGTGAATGCATAATGTCCTCTCAACAATAACTTACAACTTATTACAGGCAAGACTAGGATATGACTTTTTACCTGCTAAAGAAGATAAGATAAGGGAATCTTTACCTTTAGGAGGAAAAGAGGCATTTGTTATTCTGATTGTTTGCAGATAGTCCTCGACTTAGAACCATTTGTTTAGCAACTGTTCGAAGTTACGATGGCACTGAAAAAAAGGGCTTACAACTGGTTCTCACACTTAAAACTGTTGCAGCGTCCCAGTAGTCACGTGATCAAAATTCTGGCATGCCGATATGACAGCTGCAGCATCCCAGGGTCACATAGCTTCTGACAAGCAAAGCTAATGGGGAAAGTTGAATTCACCTATTGACCATCGAGAAGGCATTGAGAAACTCTCACAATAAATAGAGTTCTTCGATTGGGATACAGATGCATCTTTCAGTTAAACAGTACTACTTTTCTTCCCAGTTTAAGGGGCAGGATTGGGGTATTATGACTAAAACTTTTGGTAATTTATAAGTTATCATAACGTGTGGGATTTTTGCACATGCTCCACAGCTTTTGTGCCCTCTATTTGGCTTCTTCTTCATAAGAGCTCATAACATGAACTTTTTTTCATTGTGTGTGTGTGTGTGTAAGTATACTTAGTCCTTGAGTTACAACTGGTAATTATTGTCATGGGTCGTAAGAGTCATAAAGTAACTCGCATGCAACCAGACACTGTTTTCTAACTTTTGTTTTGCATAGGTTGTTAAGTAAACATGATAATTGTAAACTGAACACAATGGTTGTTAAATGGACTATTTTTTGGGCTATTTTTTGCTGCAAACTGGAAGTACTGTAAAACTGGCTTCCAGCAAAACTGTTGTAAATTGCAGTCATGTGTCTGCAGGGAACTGCAAACAGTTGCTGAGCACCCGAAATGTGCCTGGGAGGGCGGTTTTCACATCAGAACTTTGAAACCGGGTCATAAGTAGCTTTTGAGAGGTTGGCCATCACTTTGAATGGTCGCTAGGTGATCGGTTATATGTTGAGAATTACCAGTATGTGTATGTGTGTACATTAAGGATGAAATATAGCACAGAAGTCTTGGAGAATCCTTAAAAAGATAAAGGTATCCCCTGCCAGTCGTGGCTGACTCTAGGGGGCATTGCTCATCTCCATTTCATAGGGGAAGAGCCATGTCCAAAGATGCTTCCATGGTCATATGGCCAGCATGACTATACACTGAGGCACATGGATGCTGTTACGTTTCCCACTGAAGATGGTTACCTATTTATCTACTTGCATTTTCACATGTTTTTAAGCTGCTAGGTTGGCAGGAGTTAGGCAGACCCCGTGACACGGCGGCTCTTGGGTCTTGAATTTGAGCCACCGACCTTCTGGCCGATAAGTGCATCATCTGAACCGCTCATGCCACCCCGCGCCCAGCATAGATGGCTGAGGAATTCTGGGCATTGAAGTCCACACATCTTCAAGATGCCAACTTGGACACACCTGCTTTAATGCTTTGGCTATCCGGCTCGCTTTGGCTTTTCTTCTTTGCCTTGAATGTTGGGCTATTTGATCATTAGATTGGGTAGACCTGAAAGATTCTGAATGAATTTGCTCTCCTCTTTGACAGCCACTCCTAAGTCATCTGACATGTTGAAAGACCACACCTTTTGTCTGTCACCTGACCGATGGAGAGAACTAACTAATTCCACCACAGCATTGCTGATCAGGTCCTCTTCCAAGCTTACTAGCTTCCTGCAAAGGTTATATTTCCTGAAAATGCTGATTTTTTTTTTTGCTGATTGATTGCAGCATCAGTGTTACTCAACTACATAGGGAGTGGAATAAACCTTTCCTTGATGCCCTGAAATTGAGTCTGGACAGATAAGCTATTTTCACCATTATTAATGTCTCATTTATCAGCTGGGACATTTTCTTGCCTGCTCCTTCCCTTATTTGAAATTAATATGAGAGAAGACAAAATGCAAAGAAAGGTAAACCTCATATTGTTAGCTCTATTTTCTTACAGATCAATCATATTTATAGAACAAAACTTGGCTGATAGTATTTCTCCATCCTTAACAAAATTTTGAACAATATACAGTAAAGTTCAGCATTCCACGCTAGAAGATGAGTACAGTTTATTTTTTAGTTACTGAATTAACCTAGTTTCACACTTAATTCAGATCTTGTTTTAATATCTGTATTCTAAGTAGAAATCAAGTCCATTTCTGATCCGTGTAGTTGTTTGTTCATGTCAGTGGGAGTGAAATATTTCAGTGCATTAAGGAATACATTCCCATAAAGCAGATAAACATGGATGTGTGCTTGTGTGTCTGCATTTTTGGAGAAAAGTTGATCATTTTTAGGTTAAGATGTTTTTAATGGTTCAGCTGTAATAACTTTCTTTAAAAAGTCATTTGGTTCAGAGTGAACAGTTTATTTGGGTTATTTGAAATATGTTAAATTATTTCGCCTTTTAAACTGAAATCCTGATCCTAACAACTTGCTTTTTAGAATAGTTCTGTATCTCAACAGGACTGTTCACTGAAACTTACAGTCAGAATATTGTTAGATAATGCATTGAAAGGGAAATAAAATAAAATTGACATAAAATTAAATTAGGCTTGTGGTAAATTAAAGGTGAAAGGGAAATAAAATTGTTGACATAAAATTAAATTAGGCTTGTGGTAAATTAAAGGTAAAGGTTTCCCCTGCCAGTCATGGCAGGGCACATCACCATTTCCTAGCCGAAGAGCCAGTGTGACCCAAGACGTTCCACGGTCATGTGGCTGGGATGACTACACGCTGAGGCACATGGATGCTGTTACCTTTCCCACCAAAGGTGGCATCTATTTATGTACTTGCATTTTTACATGCTTTCAGACTGAAGGTTGGTAGGAGCAAGGCAGACAATGGGAGCTCACCCCCGTTATGTGGCAGCTCTTGGCTCTCGAACTCAGGCTGCTGACCTTCCAGCGGACAAGCCCAGCATCTTAACTGCTCACGCCACTGCATGTCCCATCTCTTACATCATATTCCATTACATTTAATTTAGCACATTTTAACTGAATTTACCAAAATTATTACAGGAGTTGCCTATAATCTCAAAAAAAATTTACTGGAATGTATTAGGTTTATTTATTATCAACAATTATTTGACTAATAATATCAATAATTATTATTTAATTGTATAATAATAATTTATTGAGTGATAAATTAAATAATTTGTTATTAAATTATTTGTTTAATAATTTAATATTATTAAATTTGTATGCCGCCGAAATCCGAAGACTTTTGGTGGCTAACAACAATAAAACGATATAATTAAAAACACTAAAATAAAATAAACCCATTAAAACCAACCCATTAAAACAAAATAAAAAACCCGGCAGACTAGCG
>JANHZU010002573.1:12544-32080 GCA_032468055.1 Acrochordus granulatus | reverse complement strand
ATAATGCATATACAATCAGTATATACCAAGTCCTCTCAAAAATACTGACTTCTTTCACTTACAACAAATTGGAATTTTATAACCATATTATATTGAGAATAATTCTGTGTATTTTTATTATTTTTAATACAGCTGTATCTGCAAAAATCCAAGAAGACTGTGCCAATAGACAAGCAGCAGAGAATAAGATCAATACAATTGCATTTTAAAATATTAAAAAATAATAAAAGGCCTGAGAGAAATAGAGCCAGAACAAGAACATCCCAAAAATAATCGGTACTTATCAAGTCAGAAAACCTCAGATACTAGTGAAACCTAAACTATCTAAACCTAAACTAAACTAATACTGTTTATGATCAGGACAAAGTAAGTTTCTGATATTGTCATTGTTGAGGGTCTTGAATCTATGGAATGATTTGACAAATCCTGTCAAATATTGCATCATTATAATAACTTGGATTAGAAGGATAAAAGTTGAGCAGAGGAACTCTAATCCATTGAGTGTTGGTTTAGCAATTTTCCCCAAACAGATATTGTTGAAATGTTTAACTCCCATAATGGGGAGATCTGTCATACAACATAGAAAATTTGAACCAATTCAAAAATAATCAGTATTATTAATAATGGTACCATGCTGCATTAAACACAGAAAAATAACAGGAAATTGCATAGCTATGGCTCTAGTTTTTCCTAGAATGACTTCCCAGGGAAAGCAGAAATTCTTTATTAGAGACATTAACAAAAATAATGTGGGTGGTAAGGATATTTCGTTGTGGAGAAGGCATTCTCTCTCTCTCTTTTCTTAACCATACGTTTCCTATTTCCTATCTTGTTTTCTACTGATATAACATGTACCAAACCAGGCAAATTGTGGCAGCACTACGATTACCATCACAATATTTTTAACAAACTGAATTTAAACAATGAATCCAATATTTTGCTCATAGATTATCCTACTAAGAGATAACCTTATTAATTTTTACAATTAATTTGGTTTTTACAATTGCAGAAGTCACTGCACACTGATTTATAATGCAAAGAAAAGAGGAGAAATCAGCGTGCAAGAGAAAAGAATGGATGCTGCATTGTGACTCCTTTGGGTTTTCCATTTCTTTCATATCTTTCGACCATGTTTTCTAATGGGGGAATCTAGCCTGAAAAATCTAAGTTTTCATCTAGTGTTATATCAAATGTTTTCAGCGTGGTGATGGTGTAGGACTTTTGAGCACGTTTTGCTTTTCAGTAACTGAAATCTAATGCATCCAATTTGGGGTAGTCGTTAAGACACCAGGCTAGGAACCAGGAGATGGTGGTTAGTTCGCCAGCTGGGTGACCTCTCTCTCAGCCCTACGAAGAAAAACCTTGCCAAGGAACCGGTGGGGACCTGTCCAGGCATCCTTAAGAATCGGACATGATTGGAAGAAAAAAAATGCAACTCTAAGAGAATTCATTTTATTTGTCAAAAATGCACGTCGGTGGATTAGCCAGCAGTTGTTGTTGTTTTAAATGTAATTATGCATCATGTTCTAAAATGAAGGATAAAGCTTTTTAATAGCATATGGATCTACGAACTGGGGCAGGGAATGCTGTGATTAGAAATGTAGCAAATGATGGATGATAATAGCTGCGTCTGCCAATGTGTGAAATGCGGATATGTAAATATTTCAGGCTGATCATCCAGAAAAGTAATCATGAGGTGGACAGATAGTTAATGCATTGTCAGTCTGAACAGAGAACCCAACTTTCAAGGTTTAGTTCTTAAAAAAAAAAATCATCGCAACTCATGGAGATGTTTGTATTGTTTGGCAATTGTTTTGGCTATTGCTGTCAACACAAGAAAGAGGGAGGGAGAATATGTACGCTGTCTTATGTCCACGCCTCAGGGGGTTATGGTTGTGCCTCCTTTCCTTTAGGGTTTTGGGATGAGCGAGGGCCGTAAGCTACAAAATCATTTAACCCTCTCTGGATTCATAGGAAGCTTCTTTACATTAGCAAAATGCTAAGCAGGTCCTCCCAGGACGTAGCACTTTGGACTAAAACTATGACGGTTGCGTTGCCTCCAACTGGATCAATAGCAGTGTACAAATGTCTCTTCGTTGAGCTAACAGGAGCCTTGTGATAAAACCACCATGGTGTTGCTCGTTTTAGCAGACAGATTCTCTATCCAAAGGGAAAAGGGTCAGTTAAGAAAATCTGGTGCTTTTTTTTAAAGCAGTTTTGTCTGATTTAGCATCATCAAGCCCTGTCTGTGTATATTCTCATCAAGCATTGCTCTTTTCAGAAGAGGAAAAGATGAGCAAATAAAGCTAATTGTAATAGGGATTTGATGAATTACTCGCAGACAGCTCTTATTTACCCTGTCAGTGAGCACCGGTACACAGGAAAATTCTTGCCTGTTTTCACCGGAAGAGGCAGTGTGCATATGTGGCATTATTTACACCTTTTTTTTTTCCAAATTAGGAAAGCCTTAGTGCGAATGAATGAAATATTGCATCTGGACACATCGCTTTTCCCATATTGGTAACTACTTCATTGTCTGAGGTGTGCAAACCACTGATCCTGTTGGTCTACTTTATCAGAGCCCTCGGGTGGAACGAAAACAGGAATAAAAGACAAGATTGGGCTGGATTTGTGAAAAGCCGGCCGAGTGTTCTTGGGTGCTGCTTCTCTGAAGATTCGACGCTATCTTGTATTTTTAAAGAAAAGATTGTGGTTGAAAGACGATGCTTACCTGAGCTGAAAAACGGTTCCTCCAAATTTTAATATCCTCCTTAACCTTTCTGCCCTGCGTGGAAAGAACTAATGAAAATCTTTACTAGATAAAAACAGTGGTCTGTTGGTATTGATTTGGCAATAAGACAACAGATAATTTGATTAGCATCTGGTCGGTAAAACTTGTCTCCAGCTAGATTATTTTTAAGTTTGAATAGAAAAGTCAAAGTACAAAAGACCCACTTCAATACTGAATTGAACATATTTTCCTGAAGTACTGCAGAAAGGATGGCTGAGAGGACTCATCTTTGGAAACTGGAAAGAGGATACTCCCATTTCTTCCATAAAATCCTAGTCCATTTTTATCTTCTGATTCTCTCTGCTTATGCATCTCTTTCTGCAGTAATTCTTATTACTAATCTAGATAACCATCTTCTGAACAGGTAGTCCTTGACTTATGACCGCAGTTGGGACCAGAATTTCCATTGCTGGGCAGGGCAGTTGTTAAGTACGTCACACCCAATTTTATAAGCGAATCACTGCAACTGTTAGGTCAATCGTGAGGTCATTAAGCAAATCTGTTTGTCAGAAACTGGCTGGGAAGATCGCAAATGGTGATGGCATGACTCCAGGATGCTGCAACTGTTGTAAATATAGGCCGGTTGCCAAGCGCCCGCATTTTGAACATATGACTGTGGGGCTGCTGAAATGGTTGCAGGTGTGAGGACCAGTCACATGTCGCGGTTTGTAGCGTTGTTGTAATTTTTATGGTTGCCAAACAAATGGTTGTAAGTTGAGGACTACCTTTATAGGCATCAGTCTGAGCTGCCATCTCACAATCCACTTCGCATAGGATGGATGGTTGGTTGCAGCGAGCCACCCCAGGCACCAAATCTCCAGATGCAATGTAGGCGCCCCAATCATCAAAGTGGGATGTTGGGGTTCGGGTTCGGGTGCTTCCCTACGCCACCAAAAGTTTCTGTCCTTTTTAATTCAGCCTGGAGAGACTGGGCTATTTTTAAGCATTATAGCAGAAGCTTCTAATGACATTCTGAAACCTGTTGTGTGACACCTGGGATATCTGACCCATTCTGCGCATCTGTTTTTAATGGTCTCTCAGCCAACATCAGATGTTTTCATGCAACAGAGTGTCTGAAGCCTTGCCAATGCTCACCTTCCCAAGGTATATTCTGACCCTGAATTGCCCTTCTCTTGCCTACATTCAACTACTGCCAGTACGTTAGCTGCCAAGGATATCCCAATTCAGTAGCCTAAATCTTGGCAACATGCCCTTATTTTTATCTCCTTGTTTAAGTAAAGTATTGTGAGCTTCATGTTAGCTTTATTATTAAAAATGCATATTTTATGGTATTTATTCCACAAAATTGGTTAAAAAACAGTTGAGAATTTGAATGTGGTTCTTTCCTCTTTGTTTTCCCTACAAACACATTCATACACTTTCTATTGAATACGAATTGATGCAAGTATGTTGTGAAAAGAAAGGTCTCGGTTCAAATCCAGGACAGGTCATCTGAAAGGAGCACACAGGGCAAGTTGCTTGGAGCAGAGGCAGAGTTTATTTGAGAGCGTGACTTGGAGTATAGCAATTGAAAGTTACAACAGAGTTACAGCTGTATAGTGGTTACCTTTATCCCTTTCCTTTGGTTCCTCCCAGGAACAGAGCCCACCCTCTAGAAATTATTAGATGGCCAAAAGGGAAAAAAGGTGGTTAGGCGGCCTGCTGAGCTTGTTTTTTTTCCACTTATTTATCATATTAACTGGCTTCCTGATTAATTACCATTGCAGCTGGAGGTGGCAAATGCATAGAGGGTGGGATATCTTGTTAATTAATAAGCATGATTGCAACTGTCCTGAAATAAATATTTATCTGAATGGACTTGCCACCTTTGGTCAATTTTATCCTTTTTGGCTAACGTGTCCAGGTCTGGAGAATCTTATTGTGTGTGTAAAGGATCTCTATATCCTGAAGGGATTTCCTATGATTTTGTCTGAGTTGTTGATATTTGCCAATTTCCTAGTAGGTGACCTGCTTACTCAAGTGTCAGTATGGACAGGGAAGTTTAAGTGGTCTTTTATTCTGTTGCTTGGAGTTCAGGGGCAATTCCGGGACAGTCTGGTTTGGGGGTCAAGAGTGACATAGGGGTCCTGTCTTCCCACAATAGCAAAATCAGTTTCATGAACTATTTTTCCATTCCTTGGGTGATTTAAGTATCTTTAAAACTGGGCAGACTTGAAAATTCTATTGAAGTGATGTCAGTATTTCTTCTGGAAAACAATAATGGGGAGAAGATGTATGAGTCTAGCAGCAATTAATCCGAAGAATAAATGCAGGTGAAAGAAAAAGGCTTTTTTTAAAATCTAAATAGAAATCTTCAATTAGATAAATGGCTTGGGTTCATGTTGAGGGACAGCATCACACATCCTTGCTGTTGAATGTTGCATGAGTTTTTAAAAATACTGAATATAGAACATAGCAATTTAGATAAAAAAAACTTCAGCCATTTGTGAAAGCCGATAAAACTTGAGATTGAAGGAAGGTTCCAGGCTAATCAAATGTGATTACTGTTCTGGTAAACGAGGTTGCAAGTTTATAAAGTGTGCTAGTCTGTATTTATTGTATTTTATATCAGATAAAATACGATAAAGATTAAAGATTGGATAAATCTTTGAAGGAAGACAAAAATTTCTGCTTGAATAATTTTTCAGAGATACATGCTGACATAAAACCAAAATTTAACAGAATATGCTTGAAATATATATAACTATTGAAGAGGGTTTTTTAAATATACACTTTTAATGATTCAACAACTGTCCCACCTTATGGTGGCAAAGGCAACAATGCACTTTCCAAGCTATAAACCAATTATTTTATATTTTTTCTGTGGCTTCAGTATCCTTTCCATCCTTAATTATTTAGAAATTTAACTTTAGAACAAAGTTTTGATCGCCTAAAAAAGAAAGTAAAATTCTTAGGAACTCAGGCTAGTGAAAATCTAAATCATTGAACTCCCAGTTCTTATTCTTTTACAGATGGATGGATGGATGGATGGAGGCTAGAAGGAAGGAAGGTTGGTTTAGTCAGTGATGTCATCATCATTGATTAGATCAAAGGGAATTCTGATAGGATCTTGAATTGGCATAATTCAAGGGTTGTTGCTTTTATTTTAGGATGTCGTTTTATTTATTTATTTATAATAAATTACAGATTTTTTTAAAAATAGCACCCACTTAATGCATGTCAAGGTATGCTTGTATGTGTATATGTACAAATATCTGTCTCTGTGTATATACACATGTACTGTACATACACAAGAAATCCTATAAAGTAAACATTGCACAGAAGAGGACAAATGATTCCTGTAAGCTAAGTCTATAAATAAAAACGTCGCTACTGCCTTAAAAACACCTGAGTATTGTCATTTTATAAAAACACCTCAACCTCATCATGAGTGAAATTTATTAAACTAAAAAGCAGGTGTATTAGCTGTAATCACCAGTCCATGTAGATTGGGCACTTAAAAAAATATGAAACAAAGTCAACTTCTATTTTCGAGGCGATACGTATGCAGTCTTCATACGGAGGGTGGATATATTGACCAGCTGTCACCCTAGTGAGGAGAGCATTTATAAGGGCTTGTGACAAGAGCTTTCTATGTGGAGCATACAGATCTTACTGAAGTAATGGGTGAGCATGAAAATGTCAACTAGGGGGAGTTTGTCTGGATCAAAGGTCGAAGAGTTTATTCTGTCCACCTGAGTGTCTATAATCTCTGCTTAAGTCCTGCCAAGATTTTTTTCTAAGCCTAAAGCAAGTAGGATGAACGTCAGCAGTCCACATTTTCTCAGATCTTGATTGATTTGTTTTAGGAGGGTAGATGAATGTATATCACATAGAATGAAATGTACCAACTACCAGTGAGGTTCCCCAAATTATTTATTTTGCCCAAGTCTTAGATGATGTTATCTTGCCTGGGCTTTGAATAAGGTACTACCTAGTTCTAATCTTGTCATGGGCATTAATAGTGAATTGGTGTAAAAAAGTGAGAAATGAGAATGTGGTGCAGAGAATCTATTATTTGAGGAGGGGGGTGATGTCTCTTATACATTGGTTTCTTTTTGGGATATAATTCTGAAGGATATGCAGAGATATGCAGTCTGAGCAGCTTTGCTGTGAAAAAGAATAGAATATAAATGGTTTTGTGCTACTCCAAAAATATTCTTGTCTTAATTTAATGGTTGCAACACATAGTCCTTGTAACATAAATAGTAACATATTTGACATTGCAAGGGTGGAAAGAGAAATATTAATGAAAATAATTGAAAGAAAATAGCAAACCTTGCAGTTTCCATGAAGCATAGATGATTAGTCCTAGGGATGTCTCTAAAGTAAAACTACTTCATGTATTACTGTGCAGAAACTTAATGTTATGCATTAAAATGCCTATTTCTGAGTAGACTTTACATTTTTGGTGACAGGCCAGATATAAGACCTGTGTTTCGAACTACGGACTTGTTCTCATTTGTTTAATGAACCATTTTGATCTTCTCTGAGCCATGCCTGCAAGGGTGTAATATGCCATAACTCTGCTTTATTCACAGAAGAGGGAAGGAGGAGAGTGTTTTATATGGAATTTGCCCACCATAGAAATAATCCATTAAGGATAGGAAGGCAGAATAGCTTACTGTGTTGTTTATTATAAGCAATAATCTGGAAGATCCTTACTGGTTTTTTGTTGTCTCTGTTCTTTGCCATGTTTTGGAGTAGATTCAGGTGAAACACAGTGTTGTGTGTTTTCTTCAGTTATTTAATTAACCAATCAAAAATAGTGATGAAGATTTAGACTTTGAAGCTTGAATGGTCCATCTTTCTGAAATGTGGATAGAGAAGAGAGAACACCTACCGTATATTGTTCCCAGGATAAAAATTTAATCCTTCAGATTTTGCATTTGGCCTTTAGTTTCTCATAGTTTAGAAAAGCTGTAAAGATGGTATTTTCTGCAGGTTATTGTTAGTTAATTTAGTACCAATTTCAATATTTAACTTATATTTTCAAATTTCTAAGTTTTTTTATTAGCTGCTTTGAGTATTTACTGGAATAGAGAGTAAAAGATAAACTGAGTTAAAAAGAGGAGTTACTTGCCACAAATATTCTCTTCTTCTTTCAGAGATGTTTCAGGGAAGCGAGCAACAGATAGCGAAGGAGGATAATTGATGATGTTATTGGTTGATGGATCCCATGAAAGTTATCCAAGAAACATTGTTGTTACATTCCGTTGGCTTGGTTTGCCCTAAGTGGGTTGTCTGTTGTTAAATCTGATTCATTATGTCCTAATGCTCATTGTGTGATTCATAATAGGCATGTGGTGAAAGAAACATCAGTTCCCCACCAAATAGTGGAAAATAGCACTGAAGTGGTACCAGAATAAGGGAAAAGTAACTTCAGATCAAGGTGGAAAAGGCAAATATCAGAGATAGAGATATGTGCCGGGTGAAATTTATAACCCTTGAGAGCACTGCTTTTGATCAAAGTTCATAACCACTGAAATTCTGGTAAAACACTGCTAAAAATGGAGATAAACTTATTCAGCAATAAACAGAATGAGCTCAGTGGATTATGTTGTTTGAGCTTCAAGGAAAGATTTATGCCTGGGGATACCCAGTATGGAGCTTCAAGACATTAACATGTCATCTCTCTCTCTCTCTCTCTCCCCCTCTCTCTCTCTGCATTTGCTCTATCTAACTTTATACATTAAGATAATGTTTCATTTTTTTAAAGGATGCTGATGTGCCTGAAAAGCAAGATAGTAATCTCTAGACCCACCTTCAATTTCAAGGATGGACAGAAACAGCTAAAAAAAGGACACATGGTGGGGAGACCTGAATGTTTTGGTAGTAGCCTAATAGACTTGATGTTGTGGATTTGACTAGGGAGAAGGATGGTGATGACAGAACTTGTAAATATATATTTTCAGCAAAGAGGCTGTGTGTCTTACCCATTGACATCTTACAGTACGTTCTACTTGAGCTTGTTATTTTGGCCCTTTTCCTTGCTGTTTCTTTAAGCTGGATCTCCCTTGCTCACTCTGGTTCAAGTCTCCCTTGCCCACACTTGCCCACACTGACTCTTCAAGTCAGAGGTGGGGTGGACTTGCTCATGTTAATCATGGTCATATATTCTCCCATGCAGAGGAGCTTTGCTCGCGGTCAGGCTGCTGTTGCTGTATTTGAATGCAGTATTGGTTCAGCTTTGGTTCAGTCACTGCTACTACTCTGAGTTCAGTGCTCTGCTAATAGCTCAGCCTTGGGTTTGGGTAATTACCAGTGTTCTTGGGCTCCCTCAAAAGTATCTGAATTCCCCAGCATTTCCAGGTTCCAGCGGAAATACTCTGCTTCTTTTATTTCTTCTGTTATTCTCCTTTCTTCCTCTTTTTTCCCCAGGATGCTACTATGATTTCTCTTTGATGGTAAAGAGTAGGATCACCAAATAAACTATGGTTAAGGCCCTGAAAGGAAACAGGAAAGGGAGAGTCATGGACATCCTTTACACTACAAATACTTCCTTTCATAATTAGTTTTCACTTTTACAAAGCCTTCTATATTTCCATGTGTATTTAAAGAAAATGTTCAGTGATCTTAGGGTCTTGCTTGGTTTTTTTTAAGCCTTGAAAACAGAGCCTTGAATTGTCTGCTTTCGTAATGAAACATCGAGTAGTATAATCTCAATTATACTAAAACAATTTAAAATGGAAGAGCTGAATGTCAAAAGCCCACAGTGATAACTGAATTATTGTAATATTCATCTTCATATATCTGTCTCCATAAGAGTACTATAGACCAGTATTTTTCACTGTGGCCCATCAGTTTCAAAAAAGGGAAAGTGAAGTTTGTTGTTTTGACTGACAGTGATGCAAACTTGAATTCTGGTAAGGAAGCTCTCCATTCATGATTATGGTATTATGGTACTGTATAACATGTGTACATTAATTTCTATTCCTAAGGTTATTTTTAACTAAAGAGATATGTAACATAGGACACAGAGATGAAGAACCAGTGGTCCCAGCATATAACTGACCCACTCCCAAGACTTCATGATGGGCCCAAGAGATCACCTAAAGGTTATTCTCAATGTATACATTTTGGTTTTCAGAGTAGAGAAAAAATATTAATCTGAAAAATAAATAGTGTTATCTGTATTTAACATGAACTAAATGCCAACAAAATGGACTCAAAATGAATCCTTGTCCCTACTCCCATGAATTACACTGTGGAGCAAAGATGACCAGCACTAGGTACACTCCTGAACCAAAATTACACACATTTCTATATACCAGGAATTTAAGAACAAATTGAATGGTACCAGCAGTAAGAACAGATCTAAGTAAGATTTGAACAAGACTCAGAGGTTATATATAGGATGGGCCTAACAGTATCTTCCCAGAGAAAAGGGCTTGCTGGTTCTGGAAAGCTGAAAACCTGGGTTTGGTCTCAGGCCTGGACTATTTTATTTGTTTACTTTGATTTGTGTCATTTTTTAGATTTTTAGATCACTAGTCTAAACTGTCTGGGTGGCTTTAGATTTTATCCATTTTTATGGATCTCTCTCTCTAAGTTTAATGATGATGATAATTTTCAAACTCACATGGAAGAGTCAGTCATACATCTGTCAAGAATGATGTTCCCTAAGTAGAAAATAGGAATGCCAGAGACAAAATGAGTATTTTCTTCTCTTTTGGCTCTAGTCTCAAATATGCTTATTACAGCTCCACCTACTATGTTCTCTTTCAGCACAAAAAAGCTTAGTCACTTCTATAATCAGATGGTTTATTGTACTGGAAGGTCAAATTTATGTATGAATGACAGTTTTGTGCAGTAGCTAAAGTGCTGGGTCAGAAACGAGGGGGACTGTAATTTGTAGTATTCTCTGGATATTGGACCTGACTCTGGAACATGAAAGTTGGGCCAGTCACTCTTTCGTAGCTCAGCTCAGGATGGTTATTCTAAGGAAGACCAGAGGCAGGAGCATTAGGAATAAGTGCTGGCTTGAACTGATCCAAAATAAGGGCAAGATAGGAATATAGATAGATAGATAGATATAAATATAAATATGGGGGTGTTTCAGTCCTGACTTAAACATCAGTTAACAATATGAGTGTACTGTTAGATTCAGCTGTGCTTACAGATGCAATTGATAACTCTGTCACAAAATGAATAGAAGTTATTCCATTTGATGTTGTGATGGATTGTGATAGGCTGGATTCCCAGGAGGGAGGGGATGCATTCCAGAGGAATAGAGGCACTCAATCCAGATATTTTGTGTGAGAGAAAGAGGGTGAAGACAGCCTCACCCTATCAGTTCTCAGATTATATGCTTGATGTAGATAGTGGCATGCTTCAGTTTAGCAAGATTCTGTTGAAAGGCGTGGAACAAAAATCTGCTTGGAAGAATCACCATGTGTGTCTCCTGGTGTTGAGGCCTGAAATATATCAAAATAATATCCTTTCTGGAAATAAATTATTTGGCTACATTATTGTTTTGCTTACATTTAGGGTTACTTTTTGTAGTCTGTTGTACTTAGGGTTTCGAGGGGATGTGATATCAGAAAATTGAATAGCTCATAATTATGTCAAAATAAGTATTTGGAATATGGTTTTTAAGTGGAAAAAGGATTGAGTAAAGAATGGAAATCAGAAATACACAGAAATTTCCAAACTGTATAAATGTTTGTAAACAAACAAATGAAGTACATCAGCTGGAGTATAAAAAGGAGAAGTTAAAAATAAATATTATAGTATTTTTGCCTGCCTGCCTCCTCCTTTCCTCCCTCCTTCCCTATTTTTAAGGATAAAAAAGCTCAGAAATTCAAAGCCTTTCTTTATAATAAAGTTAATTTCTCATCAGTAATACACTGAACACTAATTATACATTCTTGGTAATTCCTCGGCAGACTTATTAATATTATATTTCTGCATCAGTTTTAAAAAAATTTGTCTGTATTTTTAATTCCAGTCCTTAATGACTTACACTGAATTTAAATCAGTATCAGGATATAATTCTCATGCTTGTAATTAGTCTTGGACCAAAGGACTATTTGAAGTCAATTTTCTGCTCACCAATATTTTTAGCAGGAGTACATTGAACAGAGTGATGGCATCTGGACTTGGGATATCTGCTCAAAGGAGATGTTTTGATACCAACTTTATTTTTAGATATCATGATTATGGGGGTTCTTTTGTTTGCCGGGGTTATGTTGGTCAAGTTGCAGTTGATTCTTTTGTGTGTACTTGACGATATTAAGGGCTATTTTCGAATACTTTGATTGTTATCTTTCATAGAAATTCATTAAGAGAAAGATTGCCTGTACAAACATTTTTTTCACATTTTTCCATAGTATATTGCCATGAGTCATTCTTGGATATACTATTAGATCACTGTTTGGTAGAAACCAACAACAAAACAATATTCCAGTTCTGTGTGGTGGGCATTTGAATATAACTCTTCATTTTTCCAAACTGTTTACATAAAGCACATTAATAGACTTTCTCCGTGAAAAAATAAATATGTTCAAACAATGTAAAATTATCCAGAATTATCTTTTCCTTCAATAAGTTTTAGCAAGATTCCCCCCTTTTCTTTCCTCTTTTGGTTTCATCAGCTTAATAAGTAAGCATGATCTCTATTGTAAACATTATTTTATTGTCCCCCTCAGCTTAATCTAATTAATGTTGTTCTATGCATTATTTAGTATTATTGATTTGATTATCAAACTATCTATTACAAATAGTTAATGACTTCTAACAATGTCTCAGGTCACTTCTAGAAGTCACAAAATGGGTCTTATTTATGAGAATTACACTTTTTTGCCATTAACTTTCTTATTCTTGAACTTGGGCTGCCGACCTTCCGGCCAACAAGCCCAGCGTCTTAACTGCTAAGCCAAAATACTTAACCCATTTCCAAGATTCAGTAAGTTAAAATTTAAAGCTCCTGTCTCCCTCATAGAACAATTCTGGATGGTGTACATGTTTATGCCCCTGTAATCCCTGGGAATTGACTTTGATTTGGGAGTGTTTTTAACTTTACTTAATACCAGTGGACAATGTTGGATCAAAGGGGTAAGACATCCCTTCATACTGTTTAGATATATTCAGCTAGGAATGTCTTCACTTTTGGAGAAGAAAATAAGTCCAAGCTGTTAAATATCTTTTGAAAATCAGTATTGTTTCTCCTACAAATAGTAAATTTGCTAAAACAACATAGAATTTGTACGTTCAGTTTTTTTTAAGGAAAAGACAGAATATTCCAAATAATTTTTAAGTAGATTTTGAGGTGGTGTTTCTATGTAATGTAGTAGATTTTTAAAGGCATTTTATTCATCTCTTTTTTGCTTTAATGTATATATGTACCTTGTACTCCCCCTGTACAGCAGAACATATTTTTGATAGATACTTGGGCCTATCACTTTTGTCATTTCTAATGGCTCGAAAAAAGCAGAGAGAAATTCAGGTTTATGCTTCTGTGTCAAAGCTAACTCTCCGATAAAGTTTACTCTGCCTATTATGTTAGTCTGTTGCGTTAAATGAGACAACACCACCTATTTAGAGCTACATTTCTAAATATCATTGGTTAATGACGCTAAGCATTTGGAACAGACTTTTTTCTTTTTTAAAAAAAAGGAAAAATAGAGATTTGGGGCCCCATAATGTTTTCCAATACTACTTTTATTATTTTTGTTTCAGTTAGTTGTTCATCGTGCATCACCTACGGCTTTGGTGGTGTTCTTTTTTTAAAACTGGCAGCATCGCAATGTTATTAGGCAGCCTATCAGATCTGGCTCTAATACCGCTGAGGACAACCCGATGGAGATGCAAGCTCCATTGAACACAGCATGTAATGATTCTTTTTTTCTGCTCTCCTTTCAGAAGCAGTCAGAAAGGACTAATTCACACTAGGAGATATTTTGCAGAAATTAACCCACTGGAGTTGACTATACCGCATAACCTATTACTGTATGTATTATTTCTGAATGCAGACAGTATTGAAAAGTTTTTATATTTCATCAAGAGCTTTGTGAGAACACATATAATCTATACAAAATATTAATATAGCGGAAAAATCTTTTCTTTCTCTTTTATGGACCCACCTATAGACAGATTTACTCAATGATTTACAAAAGCTCAGTCCAGCATTCAGTTTCTTAATAGAACAGCTGGCTACACCAATAAATTATAGTACCACATGGAGATGCTTCTTTAATCTCCTTCCTTGGTTCCAGTAGTATTGAACCTTCAGTGCTAAATTAATATTGTAGGATACATAAATATTGTAGTTACATATTCATCTTTGTATGGTATCACTGCACTGTGTTGCTAAAAATGTTGTGTTTTTAAATCATCCTGTTTTGTTTTTTGTGTTGCCTTGAAAGCCCTTTTATCAAGAAGCATTGAAAACAAATTATTGAGGCTGAAATGAATACTGAGGAGGAAGTGAATCCCTTTGAACTCAGTACAGATTCTGAGAAGAGTTTTAGCTTCTGGATACAATTTTTATTCTGAGCAATAATCCCTATTAAAACATCCCTGTCAGGTGGCTTTCCAGGTTTTGCACAAATATGTCTGGTTACTAGGGGACCTGAATAAATCTTTACACACTGCCAAACTATTCTTAATATTTGACATTTTCCTCCTAATATAAAATCATAAGTTGACAATGACTGCATTCTTGCATTGATAGTCGGCTGTCAGGTACTCTTATATGCCCCCCATTTTCAATTCCCAAGTCTGAGCATAGTAGTTTGCCAAATCTAAACCTTGTAAAGCTTAGTTCTCTGTTCTATTGACCCATTTCAATTTGTTGGAATTCTTAAAATACGGTACCCATAACTGACACAGTTATTTACTAATACAGCAAAGCTTGGGAATCCATGAAACAGAAACTCTGCT
Source organism: Acrochordus granulatus (assembly GCA_032468055.1). Lineage (NCBI taxonomy): Eukaryota > Metazoa > Chordata > Lepidosauria > Squamata > Acrochordidae > Acrochordus > Acrochordus granulatus. The sequence continues at coordinate 17,406 of JANHZU010002573.1, read as the reverse complement.
GCATTAATAATCTCAATGACAGAGATATTCTTTAAAAAAAAAATAGTTTTCAGTACATTGAAAATAAATTCATCACTCTCAGTTGAGATGTGAGGATGCCAACAGCTATAATACATCATCTTCTTTCATATAATTTCTTTCTTCCTCCAGAGTAAATAACACCTTGTTGAGCTGTGTTGGAGTATATCGACTTATCCTTGCTAAGGTAGTTGTGAAGTTGTTAATTACTGTGAAGAAGCTTGGATATTAATGGAATTTTATATCCTTATATCATCCATCGGTTACAATAATTTTTGAAAGGGGAAAAGATAATTTGATGTATTATTATCCACTTTTTTAAATTTTGAGTTTCTGGAGAACTTTTTTGGTTCTTTCTCTCACTTTGTATTTTAATTGTTAATAAAAAAAATGTATGTTCTGTAATCCTGGTGGAGAAGAGTGGCCTTTTAAAATATCTGTATTAAAAACGAAGCTAGAAAATATCATTATTACTTTGTTATTTTTATTATTATAATTATTATTAATACTAATTGGCTAGTGTCTGCTATTACATAATGCCATGACAACATTAAATAACAGCTATTAACATGATGGGTCATAAGATCAATATACTGTATGACACAAAAAAGGTCAAATACTTAATAAGGTAGAAGGTAAGCCATTCTGTTATACATAACAGAAAATAGTATTAATTCTTGGCTGATATAGATATATATACACATAAATATTTATTCACTAAAATTCTTGTAATTTGCACCAAGCTTGCATGGCAATAAACTGCGCTGTTCATTGCATGGATGCATTTACCTTTGTTCCTATCCATTCCTATGGGGAGCACGATGGGACTGATAGTCAACAGGCCCGCGTTTGAGATCCGGTTTCCACTGCATATCGGGGTGGGCTTCCTGCACTTGCTCTAGCTCCTGCCAATCTAGCAGTTTGAAAGTGGGTAGCCACAAGAAGATAGATAGGTACTGCTTCAGGGGACACTTTACAGGGACATGAAAGGAGCCCCCTACTGGGCGTCACTTGGGCAATGGTGATGTTACTGTCTAATCCTTGCAAACATGGAAGGATTAGAATAATCCTCTTCACAGAGAACCTGAAGCTGGGTTTTAAGGATCAGATGGGATGTGTGTTATCACATCACCCGCTGTGCTGCATACCACCCATCCTACCTGAGCTATTGGATGCAGTGACCTAGTTGGCCACATGTGGTATGGTCATGGGGGAACCTCAGTTTTGTTTTTCCTTAGCATGGAGTCAGAAGTGGCTTAGGAATTAACGGCTACCATGGTAGCCATGTAGATTTCTGGGTGCAGTTAAAAGTGCTGGTTATCATTTATAAAGGATTTAATGGCCCAAGAACTTCTCTCTCCAGTGGTCATACATGGAGGACACATCCCAGGATTTGAAGCAATGCCATTAATGAGGCCTAAGAGACATGCCTATTCATTTGCTCCATAGGTCCTCTGGAAATATACTGTACTCTCTTAAGAACTTCAGATGATCTAGTGGCCTTATCTAGAACTGTAAGGCTTTTCTACCCTTGGCTGCAAACATCTGCTGTTCTCATGTCGTGCACTGGGATGATAAATGAGCCCATTTTATGATAAGAATTCAATAGAAGTAACTTTGTCAATCTTGATTATGTATTGATTATATATTGTATTTGTTTGCTTATTTTGGTTTGGTATTGTATTTATTTCTTCTTGTTATTGTTGTACATCACTCATAGTCACAAATTTGTGAGAGAGGCAGCTTTACAAATCCAGTGAATGAATGAATGTTTTGATTTTAGGCATGTGAGGATACAACTGATGGAGATAGTGCATGCCAGCATTTCACTCTGAATTTTTGTTCAGCTTGGCTTGTAACCCCCTAGTTGGGTAAATATTAGATACTGGAAACACTTTCATATAAAGAACCTAAAGGAGACAATTATTTCTCCATTTCGAAAGAAGTCTTCTTATAGGCCACTCTCTAATCTATGATTGGAATAAAATAGTTGTGGCTTTTCAAATGCATATGGTCAAAAAGTCTTATTTGAAAATCAAATCATATTATTTTGACCCCTTTCAGAATGGCTTCAGAATAGGCTTTGCAGTTCAGGCTGTCTTAGTTATTCCACGGTATCTTCTTAGGAAATTTACAAAAGAAGTATGAATCATTTAGTTCTTCTTTACCTCTTGTTAATCTCTGATAACCTCAGCCATGGCATCCTTCTGGATTGTTTATGAGATCTGGGAATAAGAGACCTGCTTTGCAGGGATTTTGCTTCGCTTATGTGAATTTCCGATAGTGTTGCTTGGAAAATGTTATTCCTTGAAATAAGAGTTATGATATGGTCTCCCTTAAGATCCCATTCTGCCTCTATTGTTTTACAATATCAACAAGAATCTGTTGGGACAGAGGATCCAGAGCTAGCTGGTATCAGTATGTAGATAACATTCAAATATTACCAATATCTTTTTTGCAATATCCTTTCATAATAATGTGACTTCTCTCACTGCCTGCCTGGAGCTGATAATGGGTTGGATGAAAATTAATACATTGAGATTTAACCAGACAAAACTGAAATCTCATTGTGAGGGGATACAATTCCTCAAAGGTGCCAAATATCCCTGGAGCCACTTTTTTTTTCCAGAAAATGAATGTTAGTATGAAGATTTGGGTCCAAATCTATTTCCCAGACTGATATAATTCCTTATATCTTCTGTTAATCTTCTGTTAATAAGCCAAGGGGAAGAATCGCCAGTATATCAGTCCAAGGAGAAATAAACTTAACATTATTCATATAGACACTGGTAACTTCTACCTTGATTGCTGTAAATGCCTGTGAAGATTGCTTTATGTTAGTTCTGAAACTTCAGTTGATTTTAGTTTAGAAATCAGCAGGCCACTTGATTTCGTAAAGAGCTCATTACGCTTGTGCTAAAAACATTGCACTGGTTTCTGGTGAAATACAAAGTGCTGGATATGACCATCAAAATCCTTGTAATTTGAATGCAAGCTTGTTTCACAAATATGGCTTTATATATATGATTCTCCTTCTCACTGAGATCATCTGCTCACTGACATCATCTGACAGACTTTCAAGTACTGAAGCCTGTCAACTCAAGATCAAGTTTTCTGTAATCACCCCAGTTCTTTAGAATGCAATCCCTGTTGAGTGGAGAGGCTTAATTTCTTAGCTTTATTGGCTTCTTTTCAAAACAGGATTTCCAGTGTAGATTTTCATAGATTTTAATACCTCTAGTTTCAATTCTGATTTTCCCTTTTTGAGGGTTGGTTCAGGGGTGATGCATATAAAACCATCTCTTGGTAATCACTATTATAGTAAATAAATCAATTCAGAAAATACCCTGTGAGTGGACAATGAGTGTAGTATATGTTTCCACTGGGAATAAAATATTGGAATCTTTAAGTATATCATCTCAGGTACCGGTGCTGGGAAAACAGCCACTGTTAGCAATTCTAGATGGCCACTCTTAGCCCTGCTCCTAGATAAGAAGGATCTGTGGTCTAAGCCTGGGAAAAGTATACATAGAACTAAGTTACATCTCAAAGAAAAATGAGAAGTTGAGATGGTCATGTACCATTTATAGGCAAAGGGCTGCATGTACATTTTGTGGGATGTGTTGAGAGATGCCTCTGAGTGGACAAGAGAAAAAAATACTTAAAAAGAGGGCAAAATGGTTGTGTCCTTAAACTTTTATTGGAGGAGGGAGAATGGAGTAATGCATGTTTGTTTTAGAATAATATGTTAAATTGGATGACATAAAGTCTCACGAGGTTGATTCAAAGGAAACTCATTTGAGACTGGCCTTTGCATAAATTCTAGGATAGCCAAAATAAAACAGTGCTTTCTATATCAAGACTACACACACATACACACAGACAATTTAAATATTGTTTATCTTGCTTCAATTGAGTTTATATGTTTAATTATCTTGACTGGCGCTCTTGGAAATGAGTTCTACATGATTTAAATAGAAATATAGCTCTTGTTTTTTTTTAAAGGCCCTTGGGGTAAATGATTATAAACCCATATTCTCGTTTGGAGTAAACAATGTTATATGTGATGCAGATAAGAAGAAAGCTGAAAAAGTTTTTCTTCTTGAGAGAAGAAAAAAGAAACAGCTAAATGTAATTTATACCAGCTTTATTTGTGATATCTCACAGTAACTTGCTATGTTTGTAAGTACAGTAATCTGCACTTTCCAGATTTTTTTCATATATTGACTTTTGTTTCATAGTACAAAATGGACACAAGCACTACTCTTAAATACAGCCATTTTTGCTTCTTTCATCAACTACATATTCCTTGCAACAGATCATCCACTACCAGCATTTACATCTTAAAAGTTTTCCAATGTCCTATTTTTCACAAACAACCTATCAAAATACAGAAATTGATGTAATTGCTCTAGTTTTTTGCTGATTTATGTGTAACATTAAATCATTTGCTTTATCTTTCCTGTCATTCACAATGGCAGGCCCTTCATGCCTAACGAGTCAAAATACTTGAGGAATATATTTCCCAGAAGACTCAAATAAGTAGATTTTTTTTCCAGTAAATCTATACAGCCATTATGGGAAAAAAAATCAGCAATTATTGTGTTGCTGAACAACAAAGGGGAACTCTGTTTGGAACAATCTGTTCATTTTTTTGTTTTATCCTTTCAGTAGCAGCCTAATGTACTGTCATATTGTTTAGATTTGATTATGGGAAAACTAACTTCCTTACACAATTGGTCATTAATTTACACTAATTTCTAGGCCTGTATTCTTGTAAAAACCAAGTCCATCAGTTTAGCATTAAATGTCACTGCATGCAGTATGCTTAAAGCAACTTCCAT
>JANHZU010002570.1:144223-168801 GCA_032468055.1 Acrochordus granulatus | reverse complement strand
ATATGTGTGTGTGTGTGTGGACGAGGGGGGAGCCGGGTGCGATCTGGAGGGGGCTTTGCCGCTTTTAGAGAGACGGGCACTGGCGGCGGCAGCTCCATTCTCCAGGCAAAGCTCGTGGCAAGCACATCCCCACCTTGGCGCAAAACCGCCAGGAAGGCAAGAGGGGGAGGAGGAGGCCAAAAGTCTGGCCGGAGCTGGAGGAGCCCTCCACCGTCGCCACGAACCTGCAGCTACAGAGGCGGAGAAGGCTGCCTGGGGAGGGAGCGCCCGAGTGCCCGGACTGGCCACCGTGCGCCAACTTCAGCTTAGCCGACCCGGGCCGGGAAGGAGAGCCGCCGACTCCGCCACCTTGCAGGGACCCCGCCATGCCTTGCTTCGGCCCCCGCTTAGCCAGCCAGGCACGGACCGCGTGAGCGCTGCAGCGGGCACAACTTCCCCTCGGTCGCCCGCTCGCTCGGCCAGCAGCGGGCTGAGGACAGGGAAGCTCCCCGCGGCCCGCCGGCCCGTCTTCCACGGCTTATTCTTCTGATTCTCCCCCAAGTCCTGAAGTCGAACCTCCGAGGCGAAACGGCGGCTTCAGCCGACTTCTTCCCTTTCCTGTGCCTCCCCATGGATATGCACTGCAAAGCAGACCCCTTCTCCGCGATGCACCGTGAGTACCGGCCGCAACCTTCCTTCCCCGCCCGGTCCCCCCTCCTGAACCCCGCTGCTCCGTGGAAAGTTCGGGCTTCCGGTTCCCCCGGTCTTCATGCGGGTCCCCGATCTTCCCGGAGAGGTGAAAGCCGCTCGCCTCTTGGATATGCCGGGAAGGCAGCGAGGATTCGGTGAACTCCTGATCCTGAAACCGCCGCGGCTCCTTCACACATTCCCCCGGGAAGTCTTGGTCCAGGGGAGGCCTTGCGGAAAGCCCGTGGCGAGGCTCCGGCGTTCCTGGAGTCGAAGTGGCAGTTTCGCTGCCTCCTCGATCTCCCCTTTGCTCGTCCCGGCGGAGGAGCAAACGGCGATTTGTGTGCGTTTGTTTCTTTGGAGGGAAAAACCGCATAATTTCAAGGTCAAAAATATTAAATGTTCCCCCTTTTATGGAACTGTTGGGTGCCTGACTGTTTTCGTCTTTGGTTCAGATTTTTCCCAACCTTAGCCTGCAGTTTAAAACTCATAGAATGCAAGAATTATGTTGATTCATAAGAAATAAAAATGCATGGCAAACGGGGAAAAATCCAGAATCTGCTTCACCGTGACTGTCTCTCCCACATTACTGTATTTAAGAAACAAAAATCAAAGAGAGAATCAATTTCGATTGAACTTTCAAATAAAAATAGAGCAGGTGATTGCAACGTTGGTGAATCAGTATATGAATTACTAAGACAAGGTCCTAACTTTCTACATCTTTGGCTTTTAGTATGTTTTAGATAAAAAGACGTTTATAAAGAAACAAAAATTGATCTGTTAAGATTTAAACGTATTTTGAGATTGGAGAATATGGGAGGACATCATGTTCCAACAATATGCATATTTTTTTAATGTTGGGAACTTTTATTTTCCTGAAATTTTCCATTATTTTTTTTAAAACAGATTATGTAAAATGACTTACCTCACCTAATGTCTTGTCCATCATTTAACCAACAAAATTCACTAGTTCTAGCTTTAATTCAGTTGGAAACCTAATTGGATTTACAGACTGATTTTCAGGTTGGAACCACTGGTGAAACTAAAATAAAGTGACTCAATATCTTTAGTCCATGCTACAATGTTTTTTCAATGAAGGAATTTTGTTTCCTATGAAGTATATCCTGCATTCAGTACAAAGAAAGGTCAGGAATAGAAACACTGTTGAAAACCGCAAGGTGCAACGCTCTGGTTGGGGAGAAGCAGGTGCAATATTCTGAATTATTAATTCCTTAATCTTTTGCATCTGTTGCCTTTTAATACTCTGTAATGTGAGTTATCAAAGGTGCTTTGAATTATTCAGAATTAAGGTCCTGAAGAAATTGCTTGCCGGCTTGTAACTTTAGAGGCAACATCTGCAGAAGGTGAATCAGACAAGAGAAGGAAATAAGCAGATACTTCTAGAGGGGGTGGGGGTGGGAGAAGGGGACAAGGAAGACGATCTGAAATTTCCACCGACTTCCAGTTCCCTGACAGCGAGCACAAGATCGTGGTAGTTGGTAGGGGACGAAGCGCATTCTTGTTCAAGTACATGCCAGTGAATAGCCACTAACCGGATGCGTCAGAGGATGGTTCAGCCTCTTTGAAGGGCTGTTGCGAAGAAAGGAGATGAAAAAACTTAATTTACCAAAGGACTGGGATCGATAGAAGGCAAGAAGAGTTTCCACTAAGTTCAGAGACCATAAGTCAGTGTCACAAAGGGGGGGGGAGACGACCAAAAATGCAAACAGGTCATTTTTCAGCCAGCCTCCGAATTTGGTTCAGCATCAGTCCCGTCGGAAAAGAACTCCAAGTGGGTTTTCTTTAGAGAATCTGGGGTGCTGGGGAGGTTTTGCCTGCATCCACCTGCTTGGCCTCCGTTCCTCGCCACTAAGAGCTCTAGAGACGAAGTCGCCCTGCGACCCAGTTCCCTGTCAGAGCAGCACCGCGGCAGATTTTATTCGAAGGAGATCAGCCGAAGTGGAGGTCGTGGGGTTAACTGAGTTGAATAATCAAAAGCGAAGAAACAGGGAACAGAATGGAAACTCCGCTTCTCAGTGCTGGGCAAAAGTAAAATCGGACCAAAATCGCCTTCCTGAAATTCTTGCTCCTCTATCTCAATCCTACCGGATTTTAGTTAAATAATTAAAAGATACTGAGGATTGTCGGAAGAGAAGAGAATAAAGGAGGTGTTTTAGAATGTTTGAAAAAAACTTCTCTGAAATCAAACCATCGCCGGCATTGGTTTAATAGCTGGAGAAATTTTCCGGAACACGAGATAATAATAAGAGAAATATTAATAGCAGCAACGGTAATAGTAGCAGATAGGAAATCGTTTGGTAAAGAAAAGAAAAACATTTCATTAACGGGGAAACGAGTCTTTGGATACCCTTTTTCAAAGGGTCGATTCTCTCTCGAGGGGCGCGGCTAGTTCGGGGTTCCCACTCGGCAGCCTCGGTCGCGCCCGACTGCAGGGACTGGGGGCAAAGCAGGAAGGCCGAGGAGAAGGAGAAGCGCCCCGGGGCTGGAAAGAGGGTCTGCGTCAAGCGACTCTTTCTGCTTCGCGGCAAAGGGACTTTGCCCTCCTCCTGGGTCCAGAAATGCTGGCAGAGTGACCGCCCCCTCCTCCCCAATCCGGCCTCCCATCCCGCCGAACTGCCCCGACTAATGCCTTTCTCCCGTCTCTCTCCTCTCCCCGTCCCGCTCGCCTGCTTTTCTGTCTTTCCGTTCTCTCTCCCCAGCAGGGCACGGGGGTGTCAACCAACTCGGGGGGGTGTTTGTGAACGGCAGGCCCCTACCGGACGTGGTGCGGCAGAGGATCGTGGAGCTGGCTCACCAGGGCGTGAGGCCTTGCGACATCTCCCGGCAGCTGCGGGTCAGCCACGGCTGTGTCAGCAAGATCCTGGGCAGGTAGGAGCGGGCGGGCGGCAGTGGGAGGGGGGAGGCCTGCTGCTCGGCGGTCCTTCGGGGCCCCTCGCCCTGCCCGGGCCCGGCGCGCCCCCACCCCGCTCCTTCCTGCCGCTTTCTTTTGTCTGGCCTGTCTCGACACAGGGACCTGCGGTGGGTTCGCAAAGAGGGGGAAAAGCCCGACGAGCCCGGGAACAAACCGAGCGCCGCCCCGCTTGCGGTGAGACCAGCCGGCAAGCCTCCCCTCCCCGCCTCCCAGCTAAGCCAGGCCGGGCCCTGCTTTCTCTCCAGCCGCAGGTCAGCAGGAACCCGGCCGCGCCGCCCCCGCCGCCGCCTTCAGCGGAGCGCAGCTAGGATGGGAGTGGGGAGCAGAGGCCGCCGGGCTAGTGCATGCCAGCCGGCCAGCCAGGGCCGCCAAAGAGACCGACGGCCGGGGGGCAGAGCGGACCCGGGAGCGGAGAAGAGGACTCCCCGAAGGTCCCGCGGCCCTCTCTGACCATGGTCCCTTTCCGGCCTCTCGATCACTTGGGCCCTACCGGGGTCTGGCCGGACCGGGCAAGGGAAGAGAGGCCGAGAGTGAAGGTGGGGGAGCCGGACCTTCGGAGCGTGGCCCGGGCAGGAGAACGGGCAGGTCGCGGGGTGCTGGCGGGGATGCGGCGGGGACTGGGAGATGAGGCTATGGGAGCGTCGCTGAGCCGTGCCCTGCCTCCGCAGGTACTACGAGACCGGGAGCATCAAGCCCGGCGTGATCGGCGGCTCCAAGCCGAAGGTCGCTACCCCGAAAGTGGTGGATAAAATCGCCGAGTACAAAAGGCAGAACCCCACTATGTTCGCCTGGGAGATCCGCGACCGGCTCCTGGCCGAGGGCATCTGCGACAATGACACGGTCCCCAGCGTTTCCTCCATCAACCGGTAAGTCGCCCCGTCGAACCGCTTTGCTGTCCCCACAGAACGCCTGCGTCCGGCGCCCGTGTCTCTGGAGAGCGGCCTTTGGACCGCATCGCCGCAGCTCCTGCCACCAAAAAGGCGAAGAGGGCAGGGAGCCTGGGCAAAGCCGCCGGTTCTTCGCCTCTTCGGAACCGCAGGGCTGCCCTCAAGCAGCCCGCCTGGTGACTTGCCTGCCAGGGCAGAGGCTCAGCTGCCCTCCCGCCCCAGCTTCCTCCTGGGGAGGAGCTGCTCTGGACGGAGTATGGGGAGCCTCTGAGGAGGCCTTGGGGACAGATGTGGGGGACAGAGATGGGGTAGCTTCCTGCGGGGTGCGCACTCAGGGCCCTTGCGCCGTGGCTGGCTATTGGTTGAGGTCTCAAGGAGGACAGAATCAGTGTCGGTTGCTTTGCTGCTTTAACTGTTTGACTCTCTGAGCGGTCCCTGCCCTCCTTCCTGCTCCCTGCCCTCCTTCCATAGCTTCTGCCTGACTAGAATCTCCAATGCAAAACTGCCCGGCAAAATGGTTGCGTCCTCAATATCTCTGCCTAGCGACCTAAGCTTTGGGGAAGGTCTGCAGCTGTTGGCCAGGGCCAACTTTTGCTTAGGAACAACTCAGGCAGTGATAGTAATTGAGACTTCCACCCAAGGTTTACAAGGTTTATAAGGTTTTGCTGAAAAAGGAATTGTGCCACCTGTGCCAGGCAGATGTATAAAAATGCCCCATGGAAAGAGCAGACTAGTGCTCTAGTGGATTCTCTGTGCTAGCTTGGAAGAGAAGCAGATCCAGGGAGGTGTACAGAATGGTTCTTTGGATAGGCACAGTATTAACAATGCTTGAAAGTGGGAAATGGCACCTATCTATAACTTGTGCACACAAATGCTGAGCTGTCACTAATTACAAATGAACAAATGCAAGCTATGTATTTGATTGAGTTTTACATTTAGTACTTTTAAAGGATATCACAAATTTTTAAGCTTTGTGATCCTCCAGGAAGGAATCTCTATAACAGTCTGCATGGGTGTCTTTTGGAATACAACTGAGATCTGGGTATTTTTGGCAGTGAATTATAGAACGATCATCTGCTGAAAGTATGTCATATTATGAATCTCTGTGTCAAAAAAGTGGCCCTATAAAAATACTTGGATTCAAGCAGACATAACAGCCCACAACATCCACTTGAACAGCTGTTTAGCTCAATAGTTAAATTATAAATAATAAATTCAGCATTTTTTAAAAAATAAAGCAATGTGCACCATAAGTATAGAAACAGTGATGTCTTAATTCATGTAAAAATTGTTCATTGTTCTTACAAGTAAGAGGCATTTTTTAAAAACTGGCAACCTCAATGGCTTTTTATGGTTTTGAAAATGATGTGGAATAATCTCAAATCATCCAAAAATAACAGGTTAAATTAACAGGGGAATCTCCCTTGGCAAACAGAGATTCTTCCCTCAATAGTTGTCTGTCTGTAATATATGGCTATGTTATCCCACCAAATTATCCCAGTGTGTGCCATCAATATTAAAATGGTCATTAGGTTATGAATAGAGTAAGTTCAGACTGGCTGACTAATTATGCACCCTCCTTAAAGAAAGAGGCTCCTCCTGCCTTAGATATGGAAATAATAGACCTAACATTGGAGCCCCTTGAGAAAATGATGTGGAAAGCTGGTCCAGAAAGGAGAGCCGTCTGGTCAGTGGCTCAGATCTCAAGCCAGACTTCTGGGAAAAAGGAGATGCCATTTCTCAAATATTTCCCTGGGCTACTGCAGGAAAGATGGGAGAGCCACTTCAGGCATCTGCTGAAGTGGGAAATATGTCCTGGGTTGTGGGGAGGAAGCAGGTAATTTACCCTCTCTCCAGGAGTTCTATTCAGAGAGATACCCTATTAGGGGTAGTAAAGACCACATTCAGTACAGCAGGAGAATCCTCTGCTATTGCCAAGATAATTTCCCAAAAATATGAAGTTTTTATGACATTTATCTGTGTGAGGTAGCCTTGTATAGTAACTGTTTCCTGGATGAGTATTGTAATCTTTCATGACTTGGTCATTGCATGAAGAAGTCATGTTTACCTCTAGATAGATGCTATCCTGATATCTAGCTAGCTAGATAGATAGACAGACAGACAGACAGATTTATCTTTTAGATGGCAATTCACTGGAATAGCAAGAATTTTGCAGATAAACTGCAGCAGCCAACACCAGGCATGCAGAAACATTAAAAGTAAATGCCACAAATTGTTTGGAGAGGCTCAAGGCATCCATCAAGAATCAGGCTTCAATTCTCTCAGTTAACTGGGAAACCTTGATTTTTCTTTCCATTGCCTAATCTGTCCCTGGAATAAACTTAACCATGCCATATTGGGCAGTATTCTGTCATTAAATCTTAGCCAATATTTCTGAGGGATGCTAAAACCAATATTTGAAGTTTTTGAAATTATACTAGTCTTTATACACACTTGATAATAAAAAAACTGATTTGATGCAATCCATACAGACATATGTGTGCATGTGTTTAGCTAGCTAGCTATATCTATAACCTCCTTTTCTTGATCTCTGAAATCTAGAAAGAAATTACTCATTTTGCCATGGAACCCTTGAAATTATATTGATCAAAATTAAAAAGAAATAGATTTCTCTCCAAACTGATAAATATTGCGGTATTTTAAATATAGGGCCAACAGATGATTCATACCCTGCATATAGAATGGTGAAGAAAGAAATTGTGATAGGAAAAAATGAAACTTTTCATTTTTTTCCATCTTGGCTTAAAATTTATATTTGGACATTTCTTAATTTTCTTTCTCTTTTCCTAACTCTCAGATAGAGAGCTATAAAACATAGTTATATAAACAATAATGGGAAGTGATGTATCAGTACTAAATTTTACATTTCGTGTCTTGAATCTCATAAGCGGTATGACATTTTGAATTATTTTTCATAATTTTTTCTTCCAACTTCACTGTAATTTTGCTTTCATAGATTTTCTGGGTTTAAAAGTCATGTAAATAGAATGGATGACCCAAAAGGTGGTCTGTCATTCATGAGATGTTTTAAAGCAAAGAATCTAGGATTTCTTGTGGACTCCTTCACTAAATACAGAAAATTAGTGGTTTAAATGGCACTAAGCTTAAATTAAACGTTAAATACTGAATTTTCAATACTACTTTTAATTATATGTCACTTGCGTGGCTACATTGTAATATGATCTGTAAAAGGTGCAGTTTTCCAGCTTGCCCCACACCATTAAAATAGCTATTCTGTCTTGTGTATTCACTAATTTTCTTTCCCTTTCCCTCCTTCCTTTTTTCAAAGAAAAACAATGCAAACCTGGCTAAGATTGCTTTCTTTCACCTCATTCTTGTCTGCTTAGATACACCATAAAGTCACTGGCAATCAGTGCTTCAAGTATCTCTGGACAATTTATTCTCTTTGCTCCATGTAAGTCAGATTCTTTGTCAACTTTGTCCTTACCTTTGAGGCAGTGGATGATAAATAAAAAGAGAGGTAAATAAATGCACTAATGAGGAATCTATAGAAAATGTGTCAGTTCAAGTAAAGTTAGACCAATTGGAGGCATTGACATAGGAATATTAGATAGCAAAAAGTTCCGAAACATGGAAGTGTCTTTGTGGAAAGAAGGTACCAATATTTGAACTTTCATTGCCATAATTTTTATCTTGAGAGAGACTTAGAGGAATATATTCTGATAATACAGAAATGTTGATGAAGATGTATTATCAAATGATCTGTCAGGATAACTTGAGGAAGAATCCATTTTCTGAAAATGGCAGCTACCGGTAACTAATAGGATAAAATTGCTCATATATTAATTGTTTAGCAAACTAGATTATAGCAAAATAAGGCAGTTTGCTGTTACACAGGCATCATGAAATAGATATTTAAAAGAATTTCAGCCCTATAGATTAGAAACAGCAGGAATGTCATTCAGTGTTTTCAATAGCTAGAACTCTAATTGATAGAGGATTTGTGTAGTTTTTCAATATTTTTATAATTTTTCTGAGTGCATGAATCTCTCTCGTTTGGACTTCTTTCATCTTGTTTCACTGCAGTTGTTTATATGCTGTCTCCTTCTGAGCTTCTAAGCAATGTTTTTCAATTCTTGGGCAATTTCCAAAAGTAGAAGTATACCTTAGTGAGGGCAAGGCAGAGTGGTGCAGATGGCATCACAGGCAGCTGATTTTCAGGAGCATGAAAACTAACAGATTGGTTGTGTTTCAGTTCAATCTCACATATTCTTCTGAACCACTAGGAAGGAGAAAAAGATCTATATGTGATTTTCCCCCTTTAAGAATGAAAGTGCTTGGACTCAATACGATCCGCCTGGATTAGAGAGGTGGAGACTCTGAGTTGCTACTCTTCTTGCAGAAAATTTTGCATGGCTATCCCTGATGTAAGTAGAGTTACCCACTTCTGAACTATGCCCTGTAATTTGGCTTTTAACAGTAGTTTAATTTGCAGCAGTAAGTGGAACCCTTACCTTTTTTGAAGATTATATCAATGTTAAAAGCACAGGAGTAAGGAGAATAATTCATGTAACTGCTTTGCAATCTGCTTTTATTTCCATGTATATCCATACCATTAAACATTTGTTGCTTGATAGAAATTGGAGATGGAAAACACAACAAGAAATTTAGTGTCTGATCAGTGTGATAGACTTAACAAAGATAAAAAGAACAACAAAAAGACCCTTAGCCTGGCCCCAAACCTTCCACAAAGGAAAAATCCATTCCCATCAAACTTGCTTCCACTTCACATAATTGTTTTGCCATTTTAGTCCTCTCCCACCTAAAGAAAACATTAAGTGTAACCCTCCCAGACACCAATTTGTTGCCCACTCTCGAGTTAAATGATAGTTTGATTATATGAAAAAAAAATCTGTCGACAATTTCTAAAAGTAACAGGCTGATGAATATGACATAATATTGCATGATTTACTATTTAACTGTTAACTAATAATTCTAGGTACGCTGAAGCACATTATTGTAAATATTAGTATTCTCAGTCATCCTGTATGCGTACAACAGCTTTAGGTTGAGCTCCATTATGTCAAGAGCCGTTGTTTGTTGTCTCTCTGCGTAGCATCCCAGGGCTGGCTGAAAACTCTTCAGATTGTGGCACAGATGTAACTCAGAGGCTGAATCCATTGGCAGATGATGCCACCAATTTGGTGTGAGAAATTATAAAACAATATATTTGCAAGCTTACTTACATAAGTGTATTACTAGAAAGGGTTAGTGACTTTAGCGGACGATTTTCATTTTACTGACAACTAAGAGGCTGGCAGAACGGTTCTTATCTCTATTGTTTCAGAAATAAATCCCTCTGAGTTCAGTAAGACTTTTTGTGAAGTAAGCATAAATTGCAGCCTTACTTATATAATGCCTTGATTATGTAGCTTTTATTAACGAAGAATCCAAAGACGAGCAATGGCATAATTCATTTTGTAGAATCAACTAAAAATTATAATTAGTGGGGCAGCTTTCATAATTTACAAACCTCTTCTTCAAGATGGCTATTAAACAAAAGGATGCTTTCACTGCATCTTTTAACATTAAAACCTTGAGCTGGATGCTTATGAAAGGATCAAGGCGTCCGTGGTTCAGAGCAGAAGATCCAAGCCAGCACTTAGGGTTCAAATGCTGAAAATGCAACAGCAGCAATATGCTAATGAAATCTTAGACTGCATGAATAGCAGTATAATGTGAACCCTGCATTAGCCCCACATTTGGTTACTATTTCCAATTTGAATATAGCTTAGAGAAGAAATTGACTAATTTGAGCACTTTCAAAAAGGAGAAGCCAGCATGCTATGGTATGGGGGGGAAAAGTTTTATGATCAGTTATTGAAAACTGCAAAATGAATAAACCCTTTGAAAATAAAGGGATGTCACACAGAAAATGGCTACCTAGTGTTCTTTATTATTTCAGACAGCTGGCTAGAACCAGCTAGAAATGGTAAGGAAGCGGATTTCAGCTTAATGTTAGCTAAGCAATCTTAATGCCTCATCCAATGGTAGGTTCACCTTCGTCTAAAATACTGAAGGAGAAGCTGGACAGCCAGTTGTTAGGGTCGCTGTCATGGTACAATTGGCTGGAATGGTTTGGGGAGCGAAGAACTACCCTTTAATTGTTAGCTTTCGAGGGAATCATAGATGGAACAAAAGTTAATCACAAACATTTGAAAACCCAAGAGAAAATATTGTTTCCTACTCCCTGGTTTACCTCTGAATGCTTCCAGTTCATATAGGCTGAATATCTAATATAATAGACCACAGTAACTTGCAAAGAGGGCTATATTTCTGGGAAAGTTTGCATCCTGGAGGCTTCCCCTGGCACTTGGTATAAGGTATCTCTGTTAAGAGAAGGCTTTCCATTTGCATGTCTTCTACTGCTTTTTTTATTTCGGAAGAAATTTGTTTGGTTTTACTTACTAAAACATATTAAATATGCATTGTATATTTTCATTCTCTTTTAAATAATACCTCCTCACAGATGCACAGACATTCCAACTGAAAACATTTCGTTACTGAGACATAATTCAAAAGCACGCCTGCAAAATGAGCAATTCCGTAAGAACTTTAAAAACTGATATTTGGAAACTGGAACTTTACCTTTTCAGCTGTACCATTCACACAAAAACAGTGCTAAATGCTAAGCAAAGGCCTGGTGCTGAGTTTATCAAGTTTATAAAAGTTCAGCAAGGACTATATCTTGATAGGGAAGGAAGCCTACCACTTGGGGGCTTGTAGCGGTAACTTTTTGCAGTTTCCAATGATTCTGTGTTTTGCTGTTTTAATTTTTTTAAAGTCCTTTTCGCTTCTTTTATCTGCGGATGATATATTTTGCTTTGAAAATTACTATGGTTGTCAGGTGGAATATAACTTTTTTTAGTCAATAAATTAATATATTTTTCTTTATGTAAAGCTACTGATAGTTAAGAAAAATCCAGGCCTGAAGGCTGGCATTGATTGTCCTGACCACTCAGTAGAGGGCAAAGTAATTTGTAAGTAGAGCTGCTAGTTCATGATACATTATTTTTGGCTGTTTTTGCCAACTATACATTAATGCAAAGCACCTACAATACTCTTAGAATCTGGACTTAAAGTGAAAACACCATGAGAGACATAAAGCAAAAACATGCTCAGGAAAAAAAACCTCCAATACCATGACTACGTGGGAACTTTTGCAATAGTTCCTCTGTGCTTTTTTCCTCCACATATTTCTTCCCCAAGTGGTTGCTAGTAGAACATAAAAGAAAATGCAATAGAACAATATCAGCTGCAGAGAGCTTCTGCCGCACAACCTCAGCCCCATTATTCAGATTTCCCAATAGTGTATCCCATCCATGCCTGTAGCTTGGAAGTCAAGCCAAGTCTGCAGTCCAAACAAGATATATGAATTTGGGAATAAAAGAAGTAGCTTATATCTGCTTACTTGTGAAGAAAAACAAGAACAATAAGAAATAATCCACTTCCAAACAATGACAATAATCTTCCAAGAACAGAACAAGGAAAAACAATCCCAGATGCACCTTTTTTAAAGCTTTTTTTTTTTAAAAAATCCCTCTGGCGTTATTTTCCTAACCAGCACAAGTTTAGGTTTGTAGTGTTGTCTGGAGCAGCAAAGTATGTGAAATTTTGGGAAAGGTTTCTACTTACAGGCACAGCTGTTTTAAGCAGAACCTAAATTAAAGAAGATACCACTTAATTAGTGATGCCGGATAAAGTGCTCTACTCGGTTTCATCCAGCAGGGGGCTTGTCTTGAAATATTTTGGGGATTCCTCCTTTTCTGGGAGCAAAGAGCTCCAGATTTACAAGAATCACTTCTAAGGCAGACATGCAGATCTGTCCAAAGGAATTCCATGTCGATTATTCTTGTCCTATTGACAACAATCCCTCACAACAGAGATGCATACCGGGCCCAACGAACTTCAGTCACTTTAATGTCCCTACTAAGTAACTTTCTCATGATCTTGAAGCAAATAGAATCAATAATGGAGCTATTCCCCTTGCTAAATTTTCCGGAAGGTTAAACAAAAAAACTTTCCCATCTAAATAATAAAAAGACACATACTTAAAAGCGAAGAGCTTAAAAATCACAAAGTAATGTCGCGTTGAAATAAAATAAGAAAGCAACCCCTCATCCAAGGGTTGGAAGAAAAGTTAAAGACAAGAGAAGGAGCATGAAATCATAGCAGTGGAGCAAAGCTCTGTTCAAATGCTTCTTTTCCCAAGGTTTTTCACGATCGAATATTTCGCATCAATGGCTTCCCTTTCCGACTGGAGAAAGCCAAAGAAAGCATGTGCTCCAGAGAATGCTCTCACATCTGGCTCCAAGCAATGCTCCCCCATAATCCTAACTGCCGGGTTAAGACCCACTGGTATAGAACTTGAGAAGAAGTAGATTTTTTATGAGAGTAAGTGGAATACTTTCAGTTGCCGTGTGGTTAGGCAATATTTTAGAGGCAGAAAAGGTTGGCATGAACTGTTTCTTCTCTTTGCCCTGTGAAAATTCCCACATCGCACGCTTCTTCAAAGCAATCGTGCCTGGCAAGATACCTTCTGTTGGCACCCAAATATTGTATGTAGCTGGACCCCGGGGGGCAGGGAGCAGGGGGAAAGCACACAAGTTTGAGTGACAGTTCTCGTACCTTCAGAGATACTTTCCAAAAGAAGAAGCAGGTGGTAACTGCCTCTCCTGCCCGCAAGAGAGTTGCTCCTCACCTTTTGTAAGCGGGAGAAGCAGAAGGAAGGATTTGAACGTTGCTTCCACTATAAACAGAGCTAGCTTTCGATACTGGCAATCAGTGGAATTCCTTCACGATAGCCTCTTCGCTTTTCTACGATAAACTTTACTTTCGAGAAATTTTGGGGCCGCTGTATTAATGCAGTCTGACACATATATTCAGAAGAGGGCGACTGGCCTGCTGCTTCAGGGGGATGTGTGAAGAAAGTTTGAACGATCTGAGTTGATCTTTAAAAAAAGGCGACTGAGGAATAATGTTCAGGTTTTTTCTATATTGAAAGAAGAAGGCAGTAAAGGTTTGATATCAGGACGAATTCTAATGGGTTTCAAAGTTGAGAGGTTTCCTGCTGCAGATCGAAATATTGCTTAAATAGTTATGAAAATTGCAAGTACGGTCACTGATTCCTTAATATAATCCAGTCACCTCTTTAAAAAAAATCGAAGAACTGATTTAAGAGAATGGGAAATTGCGCTGGAAGTTTATTCATTTATTTTTCATAATTCTCATACCACCAAAATCCAGAGTTAAAATCTGCCTTGATGTAGTTTTAACCAGCATAGTTTTGAATCGATTGTAAACAGGCTAGTTACACATTTTGTGGAAATATGTTCTTATGCAGTGATCAGTAGCAGGAGACAAGAACAAACATGAAGTCAACCAGCTGTAGTTTGATATCTACCTGCATCTTGATCTTTTATTGCTTATGCTTCATCTAGTACTGCTAATATGTCGTAAAGTGGCAGGACTTACAGAGGACTTACGTGCTTTCGGGTCTTCCTCCAGTTCTCCCCTTGCCTAGAGTTTCCTGGTTTCTGAACATGCCCTGTCCTCAGTGGGCATAATAAAGGGTTGCATTTCTTGAACAATTGGCTTTGATATTCTCCTGAGAATTTTCATAGTCCTCAGTAATTTAAAATCAATTTCTTGGCTCTTGACACTGTTTTTTTTTTAAAGTCCATTTCAAGTTAGGAAAAAATGGAAATAAAAACAGAATTATAATGTTATCTTTAATGTCACCATGATGTATTCATAAAAGAATACCAATCAAGCTGGAAAAGATGTCCATAAGGCGAACAAAATTATCAAGGACTTAGAACCCTTTCCCTACAATGGGAGCAGAGAGAAGCTTTTGAATGTTTTCAGTTTAAAGAAAAATGGAAGGGACATCAAAGAGGTTTAAACATTATAGACAGTTACTGAAGAGAGTGAACAGGGAGAATATAATTGCCCTATCTCCTAATACACTGACCCAAGGTCATTCACTTGGCAGGCGATATCGCAGTAACAAGAACAAGTGGTTTTGCATGCAGACCATAATTAATAGGGCTGTGCAGGCACATTTAGGATTCAAAAGGCAAAAGGATGTTTCAGAGTGCACAGGGGCACGCTTTGGGGCCAGGTTCCTCCTTGGAAGTAACCGTGGGACAATCAAGTGAATAAGACAGCCGTAAGGCTTCACTAGCTGTGTCAATACAAACATTTTCTCTCTTCTATTCAGTAACAACCCCGGGATGTATACATTCTGCTGTGCTGTACTATCTATTTCTTGGAGGTGAAGTCAAATGACCAACAGCGGGTAGTGTTGAGAGGCGTGGCCTCTCCCCCTTCGGTGGAGCCAGCCTTCACCATTCCTCTTCTAGTCTTTATTCGCTCTTTGTTTCTGGAGTTCCTTTCATACCTGTCACCTCCCTGCTCCAAATTGTTCCGGTTGGATCCACCTTATTTCGAACACCAACAACTGAGAACAGAGCGGAGCAGAGCTTCATTATTTCATCTGAGGATGCGTCTGTACCTACTTGCCAGTTTCTTTGCAATTGTTAAGGAAGCCAGAGAGTGTTGCCCAGGAGCTGATCATTTCAGTTCCTTTACATAACTGCCGTGTCAAGTTCTGCCTGCTTCCTTTCTGGAATTGTTTCAGTCTTGGTGTCTTCCATTGATCCCCGTTATTTCATTTTCACGTGAGAGGTGCTCAAAGGGGCTGTGTGAGGCGAAGAAGACCGCCCAGTCCATTCCGAATCCAGAAGTTTAACCTTCCCATTCCTGCTGCCATTTCAGCCGGTTGGCGATCCGCTGAAAAGGGAGGGGAGCAAAGCCGGAAGAGAAAACCAATAATCTTGTCTCTCACGAGGGCATGGTTGCAAATCAGGCTACACTGTTTGATTCAGAATGGACACACTAGGAACAGGACAGGAATTGACAGTGGGGTTGCCAGTGCTATGCCAGCATTGTTCTGCCCTGTCCCAAAGATAGATGGCTTAACCCTTGAAAGTCTGTTAAAAGGTAGAGAAAACAAACCAAACATCGGGAACTGCACTGAAAGATTGAAAGTCCCTCTCACTGCTATATAAGCGGGCTGCGATCGGGTCAAACAAATAAGGTTTATGTGCTCCGCTGTAAAAATGGTGAAATGGAAACTCATTCACCACTGCACGTAACTGTGCAACAGCGGAGTTAACTGTTTGTACATTGTTTAATACTTGAGTTGTTTCAGCATCCGTAATAAAAGTGTTACATTCCAAACAAGGAGCAAAAATTAAGGAAATGGACCCTCAGGTACTACAGGCTGGAAAAAACTTCTTGGACAGGTGAATGTCCAATGAATATTCTGTGTATAGAAAAAGTTTGCAATGATATTGAAGGCGTACTGAATAGTTAGCGCACTGTTCTTCAGACTGAAGTCTTAGTGTACCACCGGTGTGATTCCATGCATCCACAAGATATTTTCTGTCACAGCTGTGGTCTGTGGGTTTGGCACAGAGGTTGCTTTCGCTGAACAGGTGTTGCACTGGTCTCTGAAGTAAACATTTCGAAGCAAGCATAAGAATCCCTGGTTGTTTTCTAGTCATTTCGATAGCAGCCCATAGGATATTTGTGTTTTACCATGCCTCTCTTTATATATATGGGTGTCAGAAAAAAAGAATTGGTGAGAAGGCTTTCCTGACCATTTAGCCCTTTACTGAATAATATTTTTTCATTTAATTGCAGTGCTTCTTGTCAAGGATGGATATTTCTCTCCCAGTACTAGAGCATGTATCTTTTGCTTTGCTTTGTCTTCCCCACAAGTAAACAGGATATTTCTCCTTTCTGCTGCAAGGCATCTCCTGCTCCTGAGCGCACAGTTTATGTTTCTTTAATGATCACACTATTTCTGCCAGGATCACAGCTAGAGCCACTGTAGGTAAAGGAGGGGGAAAGGATGTTCAGTATATAAACAGCCCTCCTTAAAGGGCTCATTTCCAAAGGATACCACTTTTTTTTTTTGCAGTCCCATCAGATAAATGGAAAGAGGCTAGGCAGCACAACAAAAATCCATAACTAAATAAATAAATATATAGCATCCTAACCAAACGGAGAACTCAATAAAACAATCACTTCAAATATAAGAAGATATAAATCTTAGGCCTGCACAGGTAACCCCCTCAATTGCTTTTATTATCACTCAGTCCAGCTCTATTTATTACAGTCGGTGGCCTGTGTGAAGGATGCTGCATAGAGGGTGGTCTCCCATTGCAACCCTATCTCCTGGAGAGGCACAATCAGCCCATACACAGGCAGATTCCATAGGAGGGGGGAGCAAACGTTGACAAGCCCATCTGTCTGCACGAAAACCAATCAATAACTTTGTAACAAGAGCTCTTGTTGCTGCAAAAAGGACGAGAGAGTTGGCTGCTAGTGGACCATGGAGGGGAGTCACTGCTGGAAGTCATAACCGAGAACAGACTGGAGGTTTCGAGCACTGAGGAGCAGTACCTCTTTTGAAATCTGGAGGCTTATCAATCTTGTCAACTGGACTTTAATTTTTAATGGTCACCTCCTTGCAATGGTTTGCTGTAGGAGAATGGTGAGTCTACCTGCCCCTTTAAGACCACATGGGCCCGTGTCTGTTTTACCTTGCCCATTTCTCTTTGCCAGGAAGGTTCCTGGATTGGGGCTGCCTGCAATGAAGAGCTATGGGGGATGGTGATAAACCTATCTTTGGACTCCTTTCTTTCTCCTAGTTTTTTAATTGGTTTTGATAAAGGCTTCGCAATGAAGTTGAAAGCTCAACCTTACTATCAAAAAATAAAGTCCAGTTGACAAGATTTACAAGCCTCCGGATTTGTTTTATTATCTGGATGACTGAGGATTTTTTCTGCAGTGCCTGTTTTTGCACACAAAAGTAGGGGACTTGGTGGGAAATGGTGGAAAGAAATGCAGCACTCACACTTTTAAACAGTTGCATTTCAGCAGGGAAGCCATTCCGATCTCAACTTGTTTGGTCTCTTGTTGAAAGATGTTAGAAAATATATGAAATGCCACCATTTCAAAGTCACTCGCCAGATTAAGAAAATACACTCTAGGTTGACTCCCTGTTTGTGTGGTTGGTTATGTCTCTTCTAAATTGAAATATGAGCTCCAGGAGCAGCTATTGCTTTATGTCCTTGGATTCATGTAAGTGCAGACTTAAATTTGCCTTTGTGAATTGTACTCTGAGCCCCTCTCCTTGAGTTGACTACAATTTGTTTGATAGACAGGTTAGTGATATTTTTTTAGCTGAGCCTCAGGGCAGTTTCTTCCTAGACTACTACTTCAATAATTGTGCAGATGCTCTTCAGCTGTTAAGTTGCTCTTTTTGTGGACAAACCTGCATAATTTTATCAGTGGAAAATACACGCTCTCTCAGCAAGTGCGGGCATTAACTGTGACTGTGAATGAAATGGATAAGAAGGGTGTGGTTGCGCTATTCTCTCAGGAACCTACTAACTGTAAGGTATGATGTCACTCTGGCACAAAACCCAGAGCATTTCTCCTCCCACTGTTGCATTATTTTGTGTGTGTGTGTTTCAACATTTTCATTTGATTTGATTTTCTTTGTCCTTGTATTTCTATAAAAAAACCCAACAACTTCAGAGAATACACATTCTCCTGTTTTAGCCTGTTATTTCCATTTTCCGAAATGGGATGAATAAAGAGGAAGCCGCTACCTTCGCAAGTTAGTTTACATAAATGAAAATTTTTTTTCTCCTTAAAATTAATGATGAAAGTACACTCAAGTCCTGGAAATTCTCAAAGGGAGGGAAACCCTCAGAGGCCTTCTCATGGCTGACCATTGCAGTTTCAAGTATAGATAAAGGGTGCCGCTACAGAATTAACCTCTGGGTAGCATATGTTCTCTGGACATACACCAGCATTTGTTAAATTGTTTATTTTCCTACTGACAAATGCACAGAACTGTATACAAGTTAAAAGAATAAATTTTGCGTAACATTATTGCAACACATAAAAAAGGTTAAGACCAAAATACGATGTTAAACTATGCAAATACTTGCTCATTCTTCAGCAAATAATTTATTTAGTTCCATGGACAACCAACATATTGCTCATAGAAAAAGCACAAAAAGCATTTTCCCCTTTATTAAAAGAGAGAAAATGATCCTAAAATAACAATTGCTTAATCCTCCATAAGTCATAACTGGGGAGTTTATGTCAAATATAGAAATGAATGAACATATAAACTCTATAGAAGAACTATGATTGTAACAGTAAAATCTAATGCGACCTAAACTTAAAAGAGTAAAAGGTACAAGGGAAAATTAAAAAAAGAAAAAAGTAAGAATAAAGAAAGAGAAAAGATACATAAAAAATGACTTCCACCTTCATTTCAACAAATTTAGTGACTCTTCGCCCTCCTCTAAAAGTTAAAAATCTTTATCCTGTATCCTATCTCTTATCTATAGACATCCCCCCACCTACACCTCCCATCTTCCAAGATTATTCTCATATTCCACTACGTGTCCTTTCCTTGTCCAGACATATTCTGAAGAGCTGGTCTGCTCACTGGCTCTTCTTGGTCAGTCATCGGCTCCACTTTTGTGGAGATGTCTTCAGTCCACCATTCCTCTCCTGGAAGCCTCAGATGAACAATGTGCAAATGGGTAAAATCAATTTCCTTACCAAGTAGGCAAGCCATAGCTAAGAGAGCTCTTATGCTATAGAAGGCAGTCAGAGCCCATCCAGTGATTCTTTTCAGCTGCCCGCAAAGGATACTTTAAAGAAAAACCAGGCTTATGAGTTGGACCCATCTATGAGCCAAACAAAAGAATTAATCCATTATAGAATCCTAATTGAAAAGTTTATTTAAGATCAGTGGAAGAAATAGGAAACAGCAAACAATGCAGAGATGTGGGGTTTAGATGGGCTTCTATAGGGTCATGTTTTTAGTACAAGGAGCATATACATAACCTATCAGCCAGCTTCATCACTGCAGTTGGAGATTAAATTAAAGGGGAGGCTGTGAACTCACTTGTGAGAGACTCCACAGCGGAGAGCTTTACTTTCTGAGGGATATTTGGCTACGCCTGTGGCCCACATTCCAGTAAATAGTCCAAAAGATTCCCTCCTCAATTTCTATCTCATGGGATTAAATAAGGGAAAAACTTTGAAAAGTCCTCATATATTGACAAATTGGTTGATATAGAACAAACATACTATATAATGACAGACTTGTGTTGGTTTGGGCCATTTTAACAGAGGCCATCAGATTCCTGAGGATGAAGAGGCAGAGAAGTAAAGAGCCTCTACCTTTGTGTTGTAATAAAACAGTTTGAAGCTTTATCTATGATCTATCTGGAAGGTTTCTGAGTGATTTCCTGTCATATTAAAATAGTCTCTAATATTCTCCTCCCTTTCTGCCACATATCCTGGCAATGTTTGACATGGAAAGACTCCATTTGGTTTTCTGAGTCCCAGTAACTAATTTGTAGACAATATGGAGGACTTTTTTTGCATATTGCAGTTTAGGAGAAGTAGATTTCCTCTCTAGTGACTTTTTCTGACTTCAGAACAAAACCAGACACATCATGAACTTTGTAATATAACTAATTCTCCACCACGACGAGGGTTATTTCATAACCAAGTAGTTGCACAACACTTCCTGCTTGCCACTAGACTAGAAAGAAGTGGAAATTAATGCTGAATTTAAAAAAAAGAGTCTGGCATACCACAAATCAGTATGAACAATTTGAAAGGAGCATTGGTGGTAGGAAAGTAGGGGATGTTCCTGTCTCAATTTCCATCTTCTTAGCTAGAATGTAGCTCCACCAGAATGCAGGGCTGACTCTTTATTTCAAATATTGAAATGTTGCTGGAAATTGGAAGGTAGGCAGGCAAGGAGGCCAGGTTTCCTCTAGAGAGTATTATTAACTATGCATCTGACAATTAAACTGTAGTTAATAACAAAAAATCTATAACTAAGATTAAGCACTATTAACCCAGGGAGTCTGCCCCAGTTTTGAGCTTTTTCAGGCAGTGTTGATCTAATACTGAAAAATTAAAAAATGGGAAGAACATGATTTGCGTCTAGAAGGCGTCACCTCCAAGGGTGATTCCCACGTTGGAGAGAAGCAAATAGTATGAAGAAATAGTCTTCGGAAGCTTTGTCATTGTTAGCCTCTTAAACTTCAGGAACTGCTTCTGACCTCATGTTGTAATAGGCTGTGCCCAAATCAGGACCTCAGCCCTACAGCATGCTACAGTTGTCAATCAGCTTATTTCTGCAAAATGTAGGTTTTATACTTAGCAGTTGTTATTGTCTGAATTGGTATTATCAGTTGGATAAATATTAATAGTAAATGTCTCAACTACCATTTATTTACCTGTTTATCCTTCCTCCTTAAAACATTAGTATACAGTTGCTCCTTGTTCATTTTCTATTCAATGAAAGGTACCATAGCCCATAAACATGACACTATATTTTTTAATCTTATAGGGGTCCCACATTTTTTAAAGATTTATCAAATAATACTTGTGTCCAGATTCATGGTTCTGGATTAACATGAAGTGTTATCCTGATGATAATTTTTTTTTTTTCAGCCAGATACTAAAAAGACTAGATGGGACATTTATTCACTGCCTATCTTGCTGCTGTGACTCTAGGCCACTTACAATAAAACAGTATTATAAAAGATTAAAACAATAAGATAATAAATACATTAAATTAACAAAAAGATGCATAAGATGGCAGAGGTAGATGGTATATAACAGAATAGAGGCGGAATCCTCTAATTCAGTAATCACTTCCAGGATAACATGCCTCTGTCCAGGCCAATTGGCAGATCCAGATTTTAAGACTTCAGGGGGTATGATGTTCCAGAAGGTGGGCAGAGAAGGCTTTTTTCGTGGACCCCGCCAGTCAAAATTCCTTGGCCAACAGGGTCTGTAACATGCCCCTACTGCTGGTATGAGTGGGGTGGGCCAATCCCATTGGGGTTGGATGGTTCCTATGGTAGCCTGAACCCATGTCGTAAAGGGCTTTATATGTAATAACCAACACCTTGATTATGTGGAAGCAAATTGGAAGTTACCTGGAAGCAAATTGGCAATCAGTGCATCTCACATAGCAGAGGTTACATGGCCACCATAGGGGCCCCAAGAACTGTCCGTGAAGCTGCATTCTGTGCCAGCTGTAGCTTCTGAATTCAAGAGTAGCCCCATGTAGAGCATACTGCAGTAATCTAAACAAAATAACTAGGACTTGAGTGACTGAGTGCAAGGAATCCTGACATATATTTTATAATATTTGCATCCACTAATTTTTGTGTATAGATGTAAATTAGACCAAGTGAAGTGAACAACACACAGGCTCCTGTCAAGGCATATGATGAGCTATGAGATGGCGCTAAGATCTCCTGGGCCCAGGATATGATTCCAGAACTCCAAAAAAGTTAAGACTTCTTGAGTTGAGCCATACTATTTCCTTAGTGTGAACCATAGAAGACATGTCTATGTCTCTAAAATGTCTCTAAAACCAGTCTAGCCTACAGGTCTGAAATTCCTTAACAGAATCTCATCTAGCTACTGATGATGGCCAAACCTGTTTGTAAGGATTAATAATGTACTGTACCCATAACACTTGAACATTACATAGACATTCAGGGTTATATTTTCCACTATTTAATGTAAACACGAAGTAAGAGCTTCATAAGAGAATGAGTTAGTCTTTAAGATATCATGAGATTCCTGTGTGGCTTTTAATTTTATTTAAGGCTGAGTGATTTTTAGACTCCAGCTGCCTAGAGTTGCTTTATGAGATTGGTGGCATATAAATTGTGAAATAAAATACATAAATAAATATCTTCCTGACATTATTTCCCCTGTTCCTTTCCCAAGGATTGATAAGATAGATTGGTAACATCTATACTGTAAATAGTAAAAATTGCAAAAAGTTTTTTGCAAAGTTTCTTAAAAAGGGCAACTGGACTTTCATCCTTCCCCCCAAAACCCCTCCCTTTATTTGGAACTTATCACCTTGTTTAAACTGGTAGTGTGTAACCTTGCTATGTTTTCTCATCTTGCCCCACCCCTTTTTTAGAATTGTACATATTTCCTGACCATTCTTTTTCATTTTAGATGGATTGAAAAAGCCTTCCGGATGGAAGGCGAAATGTCTCCAAATAACATCTTGTAATTAAAGTTCAGTTGTCTTTTTAAAGAAGCTTTACAAAATTCTTTTTGCTATTTTTACTAGTTATCATGACCTGGATTAATGAGAATATTCATAGATATCTATAATTACCAAGTCATGTCTTTCTACGATTTGGAATTGGAAGAATAGCATTGTCCCTGTCAGGCATGAAAAACCAGGCCCAGGCAACGAGATACAAGCTAATAGATTTATTAGGTCTTGCATATTAACAAGAATTTGTCCAACTGGCAGTTGAATACCTGTGGATGGAAGATAAGGTCCAATGGTTCTCAGGAGGGGCTGGGTCTATTACGCTTGTGGCTACGTAGAAACTCAAGGGTGATCCCATGTTTTTCCCCTGGCTCAGGTCTCTCTTCTCCCACAGTCCCTTTCTGTTTTTAGAAAGCTTGCCAGTTCAAGAGCTCTTTCTGTATGTATTTCTCCTTCTTTTAACCCCATACATTCCTAAGGATAGATGCTTCTCATCAGTGTCTTAGCTTCAGACTGGGAAGAACTTTAAAAAGAGAAACAGAGAGAAAGCTTCTAGAGATGTGCAGTCTACTGTTCTCAGATATAGTCATTTTTACCCACCAGACTTCTTGCCCAATTGATTTTCCAAATCATTATTTTAATAAAAACATTAGCTAGGAAGCTCAGTGCCGTTCAAATAGAAACACCATCTCTAGCCTGCACTTCATCATTGCCTTTGTGTCCTACAGTGATACCCTGCATTGGAGAGGGCCTTCTGGAGGGACAAATTTGCTTTCTTTGAAATGGCTTTTTTAGTTTCCAAATAGGCAAGATTCATGCCTATATAGAGTATGTACATATATATATTGTATATATGTATGCATGTATGTTACAGCTTAGCTTTCTAAATCAGTGAACAGCCATGATAGTCATTATAAATGAACCCACAAAAGGCTCTCCAATTTCCAGATCCCTTCCCCTCCAATTGCCTATCTTGTCCTAAATTTATTTGCCCTATTGGTGCAAAGGGGTGAGGGAGGGTTATTAAACACACGCAATTTTGGGTTGTTTGACAGCCATATGTACAGGCCACAGTATTGCAACAAAGCTTGTTAAAAGTTGTAGAACCAATTAATATAAATGTTGAAGTGCTGAATACTTCAAAGATTGAAAATGCCTTGAGTCAACATATGCTTGTCCTGATTTTAGCTTTAAGAATGATTAGCTACAACATTTACAATTTCTTATATCGATACCTCATTTTGTCTTCAAAAGCTCATTGTCAAGACATATTTCAAATTAGTTGCCATGAATTTCCGCTTTACATATAACTCTCAGGGAATTTTCCATCTAAGTAGTTTATAGCACTGAAACACCTCCCCAACCTCTAGCTTTGGCCATAATTTTGGCCATGGGGAGTGGGCCAGGAACTGCTTATTATTTTTAATCATAGTTTGTTGAATAAACTACACTGGGTGAGTTCTCTATCATGCTAGTTGTTTGTGTTGTTTTGTTTTGATTGATTACCATGACCCTTAATTATAACTCTAGCTTCAGTGTCCAAAAATTGCTGTACCATTTCCTTTTTGAGGCAAGCGGTGGCGCAAGTGGTTAAGAGCTCAGCTTGCCGGCTGGAAGGTTGGTGGCCCAGGATCGCAACCCAGCATTGCCACACAGCAGGGCGAGTGTCTGCTGTTCCACCCCAGTTCCCGCCCACTTAGTGGTTCAAAAGCGCACGAGCACGAGTAGATAGATAGGTACCGCCCCTTCTGGTGGGAAGGTAACAGTGTCCATGCACCTTAGGCATCCAGTCATGCCAGCCACATGTCCATGGAGGTGTCCCAGGATGAACACTGGCTCTTCGGCTTAGAAACGGGGATGAGCACCACACCCTAGAGTCGGTCACGACTGGCAG
>JANHZU010002570.1:109593-127716 GCA_032468055.1 Acrochordus granulatus | reverse complement strand
AAGGAAGAAAGGAAGGGAGGGAGGGAGGGGGATCTAGAGAAACATACATTTCTATTTGTTACATCTCTCACATCCTTAACATTTGAATTCATACCTTGTAAAGACAATTTCAAGTTAGGTCCATGTATTTAAGTGGCCAAGTCCTGTTCTTGTCAGATTGAACAAATCTTCACAAAATGTGTTAATATTTTCATCTAGTTTTCCTCATTTATCATAAAATGTAAGGGTTGAAAAAGTTATTTGAGATCATCTAGTACAATCTCTTACCCAATGCAAGAATCTCCTATTGCAACATCATCTATAACAAATGGCCACCCAACTCTTTTAAAGTACTTCTAGTAAAGGGGAGTCTACTATCTTCCATATTTAGAAATATGTTTAACAGTACAACCTAGTGGTATTCCACTTGACACCTTTTTCCAGTCTGATGCTGAGCATTAACATACATTCCTTGAGTACTTATTCATCCAGACCTATATTCATAGCCCACCCTACCTTTTACCATAATCTCTTGTAGAATCTCGTTTATTTATACATCAGTTTTACACAATCTATATCCCACCTCAGTCTTGACAGAGATGTTATCAAATGCTTTGCTGAAGCTAAGGTATTCAGAGTCCACTGAGATAACATAAGCTGACAATTCTATCAAAAAAGGTTAGGTTGGTTTGTCATGAATCGTTCTTGATAAACTCATGCTAGCTCCTGCCAAGTTATACTTCCTTTAAGTGCATACAACCGCTTAGTGCATATAACCGCCCCACTTAAAAAAGTGTTCCAGTTTTGCCTGCTATCAATTTCAGGCTGATTGATCTGCCACTTGCTGGGTCCTCTTTCCTGTTTTTGAAGATATGAGCAACATTTGCCCTTTTCCAAATTTCATGTCCATCCTCTATGATTTCTTAGAAAGGAGTTTGAGATAATATCCAAAAGCTCCTTTCATGAAATTGAACGTAGTGTATAAATATATTAGGGTAAAGAATGAACAGGTGCTGAAGAAACGTGAATTCTAAAACTGAATTAGCTGAATGAAAAAAATAATATTCAGTATCAGGTGGTTTTGTCATATAGAGAAAAGGCAGCATGAATTTCTTTGTAAATAATTTTCTTAGTAAATAATTCATACTGAAGGAAAGACCAATATGACAAAAAGTATATTTGGATAGAGATAATAAGATTCCCAAAAGGTTTCTGGTGCCATAAAATCCAGATGGAAGAAAAAAGGCTCAGGCTGAACCTCTGTAAAAGAGAGTTGCTGTTTGCTTCTGTCAGTTCCCATGGTGTCTTTCAAGAGGGCAGCAGTGCCCCTGATGCAGCAATTCTGTAATGTTGGGGTCTCATGGATTCACTTTTGGAAGAGCAAGAAGACTGTATAACCATCAGGTTACTGTGCCCTATTTTGGGTGGGAGGGCCTTGCTACGTGGCCCATCACCACTCTCTCAGACTACAGCAATGCAGCCTGTGTGGGATTCCCTTTGAGGCTTCCTGGAAACTACAGTTGGTTCAGAATGCAACATACTGCATGTTAGCATATGCGCACTGCTATGACCACATTGCACCAAGTTTGCATATACTTCATTCAGGGAGCAAGGTCTGGAGACATTTATTTGGGATGGCTTAGGCCAACTGAAATGGCAAGATTAGCTCCAGAAACTAGTTAAAACTGAATTATTCCAGAGGGCTTTGGGATATGACCAGGTTCTATTCTTAACATGAGCTTAATTGCTTGATTGGTGACTTTATTTTTTGCTGTGGATATATCAGTTGCTGCATCTTTGTAAATTGCAAAGAGTCACAAACTTTAATCCAACTTTGATAATGTATAAATATATTACATTAAAAGAGAGAGATGTGAAAAGCTAAAAGTTCGTAAAAGAACATATGAATCAATGTATGGGCATAATGGAAACAAGGCTGGGTAAGAAGAATGGTAAGTTACAGTATAAATTAATAGTGTCAGTGTAAATTAAATTTAACCAAATATCTTTTCCTTTCCTTGTATCTCCCACTTTCAACTTCTTTTGCTCTTTAGTTCTGATTCTTCTCATTTTGTATAATCTTGCTTACTCCAAAAAAAATATGTAATGGATATCTGTGTATCTATGAATCTTTTTTTTGGCTGATTTCAGTCAATAATATAATAATTTGATATATTTTATATATAATATACTTTGATTTAGTATAATTTCAACAGAGAGGCTGTACAGCTCCATGGTTCTCTTAGGTGAATCAGCAATGAATATAGATGTCCAGTATAAATCAATTGTTAAGAATTAAAATGATTTAATTGTTTATAGTTAAATTAATTATAAAATTATTTAGATACTGCAGCTTCTTGGTCTTATAATAATTGATTGTGTTCATCACTCAGTCAGCCAGATGTGCATTGTTATCATTATTATTTTATCAAGCCTGATTTGGCCCACTGTACATTAATCAGACCACACATAAAATCAAATATTTTACTTGCAGAGCCTATATCTCAAACTAATGTGTTCTGTTGTTGTGTTATGGTGACAGGATCATCAGAACCAAAGTACAACAGCCTTTCCATCCAACACCTGATGGGAGTGGAACAGGGGTAACTGCACCTGGACATACTATAGGTAAGAGGAAAGCTATTTAGGTGACATTAAAAAAACATTCATGAAAGCATCATTAATATTAAAGAAGTCTCAAGATGGACTGATGTCAGCTGAATTGGAATGCAAATCCCAAACCACTGAAAATTTTATTTTGTTAACAAATGTAACATTTAATCAAAGAAGTCTTTTAATGAAATGCTCAGCTGAGCGTTAAATATTGTGCATCACACAGGACATCCCCTTGAACAACAACTAATGTGCTGTTCCATATATTTATGAAAGCTTATTTCTGTGAATCAAAGTGCTCTTCTGTATTAACAGTATTGGTTGTTGCTCCACAATAAGACAATAAGTCTGCCTTATTTGGATTTTACCCCTACAATGTTGTTGCCCACAATTCTTTAGAGATTTTAAAGCTGAAGAACAACTCTCCCTGCAAGAGTGAGTAACAGGACTCAATGCAGGCTCAGTTAGTGTTACTGTTCCAAGGATCTAAATAAAATCCTAATGTGTTAGTATGTAATGAAACCCCATAGTTGCTCCTGTTAAGAAAAAGTTTATTTTCATCAAAGAATGAGAAATTATGTCAGCTGCATCTCTGCCCCAATTTTTCTTTCTCCAACTGTATTTTTCTCAGTGTTATACTTTTGTGGCTAAAAATCTGAATCTAAAATAAGAGTAGATAACAAATTATCTGTTTTTGGAGCCT
The DNA here is from genome assembly GCA_032468055.1 of Acrochordus granulatus. Lineage (NCBI taxonomy): Eukaryota > Metazoa > Chordata > Lepidosauria > Squamata > Acrochordidae > Acrochordus > Acrochordus granulatus. The sequence continues at coordinate 124,421 of JANHZU010002570.1, read as the reverse complement.
TAGAGCTCTTTGCAGCTGTGACTGTTAGGAATGTGTAGCACAGTTTGTAATAAAAAATATATATTTAAAAATATATAACTTTAAAATAATCAGTTTTTGACTACCCAAACTTTCCCCCGAAAGTGAGAGAGAATGAATGAATCACAATCTGTGTTAGTCTTACCTGATGTATCCTTCAGCCACCAGCAGTTGTTCACTACCAGCAGCTTATTAACAAGAACTTGAATGACAAACCAGATAACAGCAGGCAATATTCATGGAAATCTACAATAGCCTTTGATTCATACAATGTCTTCATACAAGTAGAAGCTGGGTTCAATTTTTCTGTACTTACAAGTATACTAGGCCTTTTCATACAAGGCCCCTCTCCAAATCTTACTGCTGAAGCAATCTGCTTCTCTGTCGCCTTGGTACACAATTCTTGCAGTGTTTTTTATTTCAGTAATTATAAACATGCCTACCCAGAGAAGAGAAAGCACAAATGGAAAATACTACATGAAAAGATAAAATATTGATGAAATTCTAACATTTCTTAGAGGGAGAGGGAGTCTTTTAAGGGAATGCCACAATTTTAATTTTTGGAGGGCTTCATGTAAATTCTCCTACTTGACAGGCAATAGCAGAGGATTCACACTACCTATGTACTTAAGTTAATACATATATCCACATGCAGACATACATGCAGACAGTAATTCTGCAGATTATGGATAATGCATATGAACCTATTAACATCCAAAGTCTTGAAAACCATTCTTCTATTCCACCCAGATACAAGAGCAGGTCCTGATATTTTATATTCTTCTGTTTTTTCCAGATAATTGATCAAGCTGTACCCATTTCATTTGCCACTTCCATTTTCTTTCAAATAGCCACTAATTTACCATTAGATTTTTCTTCTGTAACAAGCTCTACCCTTAGACGAGAGAGCATTCTGAATCCTGGTAAGAGACAGAAGCAAACTCCCTAGTTTCATTTGAGTTATTTGCTAGCGAAATGGGATTAATAGCAAGGAAGTAGGAATAGGCTCCTAAGTATTTCCCAGAAAGTTTGGACTACAACTCCCAGATCTTTGTTGTCAGCCATGCTGACTAGGGCTGAAGGAAACTGAAGCTGAAACTCTTGGACTTTTAGTTGCCTTCTTGTGCTTCCTCTGAGATTCCTCGTAGCTCAGCTAGGAATCGCTGTGCATTTATATTTCGCCGACTTCCTAGGCTCTGACAACTCATTTCGTTATTACAATACTGATGATCTTAGTAAGTATGTGCGAGAACAGAGAAAGGAAAATTCTGCATCCTGAAAGCTGAGCAGTCATCTTTTAGTCCATGCTGCTGCTTGCTTTTCTGTGAAAGCCTGATGGGATGGGTTACCCCTGGCAGGACGAAGAGGCTTCATCTCATAGATCAGAGGCAGGTGAGGCAGGCAGGTAGATGAGGCAGGCAGACAGGCAAGCTGATAATTCATGTGCTTCATGTGTTCTCCCAGCTCCTCCTTTATGCCTCCTCCGAGACTGAGTCTCCTCTGTGTCTCCTCTGAGACCGAGCCGTTGAATTTTGGCAGCAAAATGGATGAGTTTTGCTTTTGGGTTTTTTTTTCCTGACATTGTGGGACTGGGAGCAGACCTGTGGGAGATAAAGAGCTTCTGTTCTTAGACCTAAACCTCAATTGTCTCTTCAAGGTCCCAAATTGCATTCCTGGTATTTATATAACCCCAAATGGCCTGAACATGGGTGCCTTTGAGTTTTTTGGAGAGATTAAAGGTAGAGTGAAAATTTGTCTTTCAGAGGCCTTCTCTTTTTATGCATTAAGCCTTCCACACTCCAAGGTAACCCAGAAAAATATACTGAAAAGTGACAGGACCATTTCTTAAAGTGATGTAGTGAGACGGTCTGTCGTAGAAAGTTGCTGAATTACAATTCCTGCCTCTCTCCAAATAAGATCTTAATGAGGTCCACCACGACTCATTTTTCTAAAACTAGACAATTTTTTTTCTAAAACTAGACAATTTTTATCCTAACAAGGTGTTAAATTCCTATTATTTTTCAAAATAAAAATAATCCTCATCTATTTTTCCAGAAGCTGCAAAAAAGATGATCGAAATATATCAATACACTCACATGCACATTTTCTTAAATAAAATTCCATGGGAGGTGAAGAAGTGAGAGGGATTAGGACATTCAATGACCTCAAATCAGAAGGTTTGATTGATTGATCAAGACTTTGTGCTGACAGAATGCTCACAACTAGCAAGATCCTAAATTTTATAAACTGTTTCACTTGTTTGATGTTCTTTTCAGCAAAGCATCTGACAAAGTGCCTATAAATTCTGATTAACCAGTGAATCTGCAGAGGTCATAACATGCAACTTAATACCTCAAAGGAAAAAAAATATTCATGATGGGTGCAGAGAGAAAATGCTCAAAAGGAAAAGAGAAACCATTTTCTCAACCTATTTAAAACTAATATAATAACTAACCTCAATCTGTTTTAAGCCTCTCAGAAATTAACTATCTTGTGCTTAAAAATTAGCTCAAGGAAGAAAGGCTAAATTGTTCAGGAAGCTGCATAAGCATTATGTTCAAAATATGGCAATTTCTTCTTCTTGATAGAGAAAAAATCTAGGTATCTTAGTGGTCCACAAGTGTGATGCAAGTGTTCACAAGGGAACTGCTGTTGTGGAATGTATTATTTGGATTTATAGTCCAAATCATCAGAAATAATTGTTTCTGTTTCTGCCTTGTTCAGGCCATTGTTGGAATGCTGCATCTGGTTTTGGACCCAGCAGTCTAGAAAAAGTAATATGTCAAAAAAAGAAGTGGATTTGTTCTCTATAGTCCCAGAGAGTAGGATTTGAGCTAATGATTAGATATTATAAGGAAGTAAATATGAACAGGAATTTCTTGACAGAGCTGCTAAACAGTGGCATAGGTTGCTTCACCAGATGGTTGGATATGCATCCAAAATGCTTTGCAATCCTGCACTGAACTAGTGATTAAACTTAATTTCTTCTGAGATCCTGTCCAATTGTGACTCTAAGAAAACAAAAACAGGCTGTAAGTTCTGGATTGGTTAACATTATTAATTTATTCTGTTATAGTGCTGCCACAATCAAAGGGTTCTTAGTAATATCCAATATATTTCATCTTGAAACATATTAGTAAACAGCATTTAATATATCCACAATAAAATAAACAGTAATAATAAAATAATATATACAAACGTACATTAAAATACCTAGAGCAACATTTAAAAACAATCATATAATGCCATTGTCCTAATTAAGCCAAATTAAAAGCCCTTCTGGAAGAGCTCTGTCATTAACTTCCAGAAGGTGATGATCTCATGAAGTAAGTCATCCCATAGTAGAAAAGCCATGACTGGGAGAATATAGTATGACATAGTAGAGAAGCCATGACATAGTAGAGAAGCCATGACTGACCTCCAATAATTTCTTCTGAAATGTTCACTTTATGTAGGTCAATTCCAGTTGGAGGATATGGTCCCAAATAAACCATAATACTTTTAGTAGATAATGGTTAAACAGAATCTGAGAACCTACTGGCAACCACTGCAGGGTTCACAACATTGGAGTAATACATTATTTGCAACCTGTGCCAGTCAAAACATGAATTATGGATTACAGATACTTTATTAGCCAAGCATGACTAGACACACAAGGAATTTGACTCTGGTATAGAAGCCTTAGTATACTTGTAAGGCAACAGTAATCAAATAATAACATAAATAAAATGAAACATATATATGTAAAGAGAAAAATGTGCATCAAACTGTAGTAGAAAAGGAAATAAAGGAAAGTGTAGAATTAAAACCACAACCTATTGTAAGTATGTATACACATTAGATAGAACTTCCAGACCACCACCCCTGATGATTCTGGAAAAAGATGTCCATAACCTCCTTCAAAAACAAAAAATTAGGAAAGCACCTGGCCCAGATGGCATGACCCATTCCTGCCTGAAAACTTGTGCTGCACAATTGGCCCCTATTTTCACATAGATTTTCAGTAGATCACTGGAGCTATGGTATGTCCCTTCTTGTTTCAAATATTCTACCATCATCCCGGTTTCTAAAAAGGCCTCCATCAGTGAACTGAATGACTACAGACCTGTCGCTTTAGCATCTGTAGTCATGAACACATTTGAGAGGCTGCTGCTGGCTCATCTGAAAGTCATCACATCTGTTGTTGGACCCTCTGCCTATCAGGCAAACAGGTCAGCAGATGATGCTGTCAACATGAGACTGCATTATATCCTGTAACTCCCCAAGGACCTATGCATGATCCTTTTTGTGAACTTCAGCTCAGCATTGAACACCATCATCCCAGCCATTCTTCACTATAAACTGAAGTTCACTGTGCCTGTATAAGTGGATAACCAGCTTCCTGACAGATGGAAAGCAACCGGTGAGGCTAGGGAAAATTACATTCAGTATTTGGTCAATCTGTACTGGCACTCCTCAGGGCTGTGTGCTATCTCTGCTACTCTTTTCTCTCTATACCAGTGACTGCACTTCTGCCAAAATTCTTTCTTTTGACCCCTCTGTCAAAATTCTGAAGTTTGTGGATAACATAACAGTCATTGGACTCATTCAAAATGGTGATGAGTCTGCATATAGATGGGAGGTTGAACAGCTGGCCTTGTGGTGCAGTCAAAACAACTTAAAGCTGAATATGCTCAAACTGTGGAGATGACAGCGGATTTTAGGAAGAGTCCTCCTATTTCACCCCCCTCCTACTATACTCAGCAACACAGTGTCAGTAGTACAGTCCTTCAAGTTTCTGAGCTCTATAATCTCCTAAGACCTGAAATGGATCCCTAATTTTAGCAGCATGATTAAGAAGGCTCAGAGGATGTACTTCCTGCATCAGTTCAAGTAGTTCAACCTGCCTTAAGAGGTGTTGATGCAGTTCTACAGAGGAATTCATTTAGTCTGTCCTTTGTTCATCTATTTCTGTCTGATTTGGTGCAATAACCATGCAGGACATGTACAGATTCTAATGAATAGTCAGGACTTCAGAAGAATAACTGCAGCTAGCCTGCCCTCCATGGAGGAGCTGTATACTGAGAGGGTCAAGAGAAAGGCAGAGGAGATATCTGCAGACCCCTCTTACCCTGGACTTAATTTATTCTAACGTCTTCCCTCTGGAATTGCACAGCAAAACAACAGGGACAGTTTTTCGCCTGTGGCAAAAGGAGAAGGGGATGAGATGGCTAGATAGCATTGTCAATGCAATGAACATGAATTTAAGCGAACTCTGGGAGACAGTGGAGAACAGGAAGGCCTGGCATGCTATTGTCCATGGGGTTGCAAAGAGTCAGATACGATTTAGCTACTGAACAACAACTATGAGGAGAGAGCACAAATCTTCTGAAAATAGCAAGTACCTCAAGCACCTGTTTCAACTTTAATCATCTCTGCTTCAGACTTTAACACTGTGTTAGGAACACACAGAGCCTCTTGCAATATAGTCCTTAGAAATGCGGATCTGAACCTTTTCCAAAGGGGCAAAAGGACTGCAAGATCCCAGTCAGCACTGAAGAAGAACTGCAGACATGCTTTTTAATATTGCTGGGTTGTGCTGTGTCCCTTGGGCAGCTGGAAGGGCTATGTGGCTGCCACTGTTGGAAGATGTAATGAGGAACCATAGAAGACCACGCCCAAATATGGAAGATTTTTACCTGCTCTATAACCTGGCCATTAAAGAGCCAGGCATGCCTTCTAGATTGCCTGGCAAAAATGTGAATCTTAGTTATAGAAGAATGTCTCCTGGGCTTCTTCAGCACATTAATTGGCTGGGATACCTGCTAGGGATAAGGGTGAGTCCAACTGGAGTTTGCACAACATTGCAGAGTACTTCTTGGTTAATTGTGGAGGGTGGTGCTTTAATTTAATTATTTTGGCCTCTCGAAGGTTAAACAATAAGGGAGCCAAAATACACCCCTCCTTCGGAAGGGGATCTCTTTAGTGTAATGGCCTTTCCCACTGCAATGACCTTTCTGGTAGAATCTCACAAAGGTAATACGTTTACAATACTAGCTGTCTAGCTATATAAGTATTTATGAGTTTACCCCACAACCTTATTTTGGAAATGAAATCAAATGCTGCCCTAAGGTCAATGAAGGTAGCATATGATGCCGAACATGCCTTTGATGGATGATTTTCCCACCAAATGTTTCAGTGAAGCTCATTTGCTGTTAATGGCCAGCCAGTTATTCTGCCCCAATTCTGCAATTCTAGAACAGCCACAAGCATAGTCTTCAGATGTCAGCATGGGTTTGTTAAGCTCAAATCTTGCTGTGTCAGATTAATGTTATTTCACTTTCTGACAACTTCCTTAATAAAGGTGGAAAGCACAATTTCAGCAAACCATCTGGCACAGTTCCACAGTACATTTTGATATGCATACTGGATGGCATGACAATTCTGGGGAACCTCTTTGGTTTGAAAATTGTACCTATCTATGGCGCCTTTTCAGTGGTTCCTCCTCAAAACGTATTATGAGTTGAGCCACAGCTTTCTCTCCAAAGACTTGTGGGTTCAACATTTTCTTAATGATTTGGATGAAGAAGTAGAGGGAATGCTTATCAAATTTGCATGTAATAGAAAATTGGGAGTAATAATAAAATATCTGTACATAATAATGATTAATACACTACAAGTAATATTCAAAACTATTTTCAGGATTGGAGAAAAAAACTAACAGAATGAAATTTAAGAAAGAAAACGAGAAGTTCTTTGCTAGGAAACAGAAGAATCCTTGGAAGAGTTGATGGTGGCACGCGGAATAGAGTCAGCAAGATGATACGACTTCAAGAAATGTAGATGGAGTTTTAGTTGCACAAACAGAAGAAGATTTTCGCAGTCATGGAAATTCAGAGCTCCATGTTATTCTGCATTGGTCAGATCCTACTCTGGAAAGCTGTGTGCCCCGGAGGATTTAGACAAATTGGATTGAGTCAGGGGAGGGCTGTCATGATGCTCAGGGAGTTAAACCCTATGAAGAGAGATGGAAAGAACTGGGAATATGAAACACCTGAAAGGAAACAGAGTAGATGAAGGACAATAGGGCCCTTGCCTCATTCCAGAGCATAAGACATGGAATTGTAGATTTAGGATATAATAGGAAGGAAGCTTCTGGTTTATATTGGAAAAAATAGGGGGGCCAAGGACCAGAGGAGTGGTGGACTCCATTTCTCTTGAATGTTTCAAGCAGATGCTGGCAGCCATCTTTTGGGGAAGCTTTAAGCTGGATTTCTGTCCTGACTGGAGGCTGGACTTGACAGCCCCAAAGGTCCCTTCCTATTGAGAGAGACAAGGATTCCTTTCAGGGGGCCTTCAGACTTTTGTATTACATGTGTAAGTTCATCTCTTCCACTTACCTGCTCTTTTGAAAAATGGGGCAGGGGACGGGGGAGTGATCATGGAGAGCAAATGCAAGCAGTTTGAAAGAACAATAAGTGGTTTGAGCCCTGACAGTTATTGTATCCCCATTTGCGCTTGGGTGTATGTTCTTTCTATTGTGTGGTTATGTCAGTTTGGTCCTTGTCAGTTACTATTGTTTGCAAAGCTCAGACAGCACCAGATCAAAAATAGCTCTGCCTGGCTTAGAGGAGCCATTTGAATCAATTTCATTTGACAGACAGCTACAAATATTTAGTCCTTCCCTTCCTTCAGCCCTTTGCAAGGAAGTCTGCCTCTCAGCGCAGATGTCTTGGCTAGCTTTAAGCTGATGTGAACATCAGTTCCTAGGCCAGAAAACTAATCCCTGAGATGGTGGAGAGTTCAAGCAGCCCATCCTGTGTTTGTTTTGAAAGACTCTGATTCGCATAGACCTGCGTTACCATTACCGTTTCCTTTTTTATTATTTTGCAATCATTTTTATTAGGCTTTGCAAATTTGTACAAATACAAAAAAGACTAACACAAATTTAAAAAATATAAAAAGTAAAGAAAAAAGAGGAGTGCAAAGAGAATAAAAAGTAAGAATCAAAGATATGTGAAAGGTGACTCCCCCGTTCTGCCGGACAACTTCACGTAACTTAACATCTTCTCTAATATTTCATTAAAAAATTATCTTCTTCCCATATCTCATTCTTAACAATAATCAAATTAAAAAACACATCATTCAGTTCTAATCAGCAAATTCTATTAAGAGCTACCAGAAATAGGAACACATATTTTAACCTTAATCTAATTATCCATGTTGTATTCCAATTAATTTATCACTTTCTCTAAGAAATAAAGCAAAATAAATGTATCCCCATTTATAAGCAGATCTTTAAATCCATGTAATTCAGTCCTGGTCTGAAATTCCATCACAACGGATATATAAATCCTGATAAAATAAGTGAATTCTTTGTTTACTTTTTCTGATCTTTAATCTCATCAAATAATGTCCCACAAGCTGATTTCTTATCATTTTCTCTTGCCTCCTCTTAGGAACAGCCTGATTAGTTTAATACGTCCCTTTTGTAAGTCCACATAAAGAAGACTTCCCCTCTTCTGATTTATAATTTGCACATCCCCTTTAATTATTAAAGGGGATTAATTTTATTAACCATCAGTTGGTTTCACCTGTAAATCCACTGTGGTATCTTTTCCCAATTACTCTCATCTTCTGGCCTTCAAGTTCTAGTCATCCCCCTGGCTGGACTACTGCAATACACTCTCCATAAGGCTACTCTTGAAGACGCTGCAGCTGGCACAGATGATTTTAGGAGTCCCTAAAGTGATCCATGTGACACAGCTCCTCCGAGAGCTGCACTGGTTGCCAGTTTGCTTCCAGGTGCAATTCAAGGTGTTGGTTGTCTTCACTTCATGGCATGGGTCTGGGGTATCTCAGAGGCTGGCTCACCCCATCTGTTTCGGCAGTAAAGACATGCTTCGGATCCCATTTTCTACTGCTGGGGTCTAGAAGAAGGGCCTTTTCTGCCATGGCCCAGGCCCTATGGAACATCATACCTCCTGAGGCAAGATCGGCCACTATTTTCTTGGCTTTCTGGAATGCCTTGAAAATGTGGCTGTGTAGGTTGGCTTGGGGTCCAACTGTTGGCTAATAGGTCAACAGGTCCCATCCCCACTATAACTGCCTGCCATCTTGTTTAAAAATCTTTTAAAATTTTAAAAACTTTTATGATTTTATTTTATTTATTGTTTTGGTATTTTAATTAGTTATTGTTGTTATATGTTTTTACTATAAATCTCCCAGAGTCGCCGCTGCAAATTGGGTAGGGTATAAATATAACAATAATAATAAATCCATTAGGCACCTGGATTAGGCTGATATGGGGGGAACTCTGGACAAACAGAGTGTGATCTGCTCATGGCAAGAGATGGAGTTCAATGTGCGCTGGCCAAGTGTGACACCTTGTACAGGGTTAGGCCCTTAACAAGTTGGATCAGGTCCATGGTTGTCCTGATGGCCATGAACTCCAAGGTTGCTCCAGATCCCTCACAAGAGAAGGTCAATTAAAATCTGCCAACATGACTAGCTGGGAAGACTTTACCACCACCCCAGAAATCTGGGTCAAAACCCTGGGGAAGGTGTCACTGGGCATCAGGGGCAATGGTACACCTCCAACAGCACCACCACCACCACCACCATCTAAGTTGTAAAGCAATTCAGCTGAGACTCAACTAGCTTGCTAATCCATTCTCTAATGTTTTGCCAACATCAAGATATATCTCTAGCATTTCTGCAATCAAATAAGGAAGTTGCCCAATAAAAACATGAGGTAAGATTACTCAGGAGGAACTCATTCTTAAGAAATTCATGTGGGCATCTAGGAATTTACATGTCTTAATGAAAATATTTGCAGTTTGAACACTTTTTGATGGTTTTACAAGCATTGATGTCACAGTCTATAATTCCCAGGTCCCCTTTTCCAAGACTGGGATGTCCTTTGCCCTTCTGGTTGTCCAGCCCCTCTCTCATGTGCCGGCTGGCTCAGCTGTCACCTCTTGCTTCCTGCTGGGCCAGATCAGGGATCTGCTTTTTCTCCATTATCTCTTATCTTGTGCTATTTTCAGTGAGCAGCTGGAAAACAACCAGGCTGCCCCCCCATCTTTTATCTTGCACCCATCTGAGGCCTTTTCGGTTGTTTCTGCTGGCCTCATATCTTGCCCGACATGTTGTTCCATTGTGAAGTGCCCCCCTTTCCACCCCATATGCTTATGTTCAGGAGCATGTCCTCTAATAAGGCTCCTGCTGAATTGAATTCTCCAACAGAAGGATTTGCATCATCTGCATCTTCTGATTTAGTGGCACCCTACTTGAGCCTGGACATTGTTTAATCCTAACCCTCCACATTTAATGTACAATGCAACATTTCTTCCTTTTGTATTCAGCTCCCTTTCTATGAAGAATACTTCTCAGCTATGTATTTCAGTTGTGAGATATTTAGGAGATCATATTTACTTTCCTGCATAAAGAATTCAAGCTCATCTCGTTCATTTCCCATATTCTGAGCATGAAGATATAGACAGCAAAGGCCATGAATATTATAAATCGGTATTCTTGATTTTTCACTGAGTGGTTTAAGACAACCCATTGCCAAAATAGTCTCACCTCCTACAGTTCATGCTGTAGCATGTACCAGATTCTTATAATAATAATTTGAAAGTTATAATTTGAATACATTTATATTTTTATAATCATAAAAATAATTCGAAAATATCCGCAGCACCTTCAAGATTCATCCAAAAGCTTTCCTGAGCAACTCTTCAGTGCTTCAACCAAGGAAACTTTTATCCCACAGCTAAGAGGGTCCGTCACTCTTGCTCAGTCCAACCCATCTCACAGGGCGCTGTTGGGAAAATGTTATATGCTGCCTTCAGGTCCTATAGTAATGAATAAACAAATACATTTCCCTTCTCTCTGATTCCAGTTGCCAGTAACATGCACTGCATTTTTTCTTTTGTTTGATTCTCCTCCTCCTCCTTATAAATGACTCCCAGAGACTGTTCTCAAGAGCAACTCTGTTTGGTCTAAGAAATCTTTTAAACTTTTGCTCTTCCTAAACTGTCTAAAGACCGTCTCCAGGAAAGTCACCACTCAGAGTCTCTCCGTGAGAGAGATGGGCAGTTTCAAAATGTGATAAATAAATGAATACAAATGTAAAGAGTTGCTTAATGACTCCAGGGTTCTGTCCTTGAGTCAGCAGGAAATTCTACTGGCCTGACAGGGGCTGCCGCACTGCCAGCCTCTGTCCTGCGTCTGTGGCCTTTGTTTGGCTTGCTGCTCAACGATGCGTTCCCCATTGCATATGTGCAGGGCATGTTAAGCAAAGCAATTGGTCAAGTCCTCTGGTCTGACTCCTCTCCAATCCATCCATCACAGCTGTGAAGTGGGGGGGGGCAGGCATGGACCTTGGAGTGGGGCAGGAGTTTGATCTGTGCTTGCTTGATTTACTTCTTGGACAAGCAGAATAGGATAGGATTGTCTGCAAGGAGTCTGCAAGGCCAAGGAGTGCAGAGATTCAAGTTTTAAAACCTGGCCCCACCCTAGGTCTCTTTTTATCTTTATCTGTACCAAAGAGAGTCAGAAGCCATTCTTTTTCTTTTTTCTTTACTTTTTCCTTTTATCTCGCTTCTTTCTTTTCTACTTTCTTTCTTCTTGCCTGTTAACTTTTTATTCATGTCTTTGAAATTAATAAAATGTATTAAGAAAGTTTTAATAACTTGTATTAGTCAGCTTCTGATTTTTCCCACCATAGAGGAAGGCGGCTCTCCTCCCCATAGATTGCTTGGCAGGCCAGTGAAGGATGGGCAGTGAAGCAGTTCAGAGCTGACACACCTAGAAACTGCCACTGGTTACTGCTGGAATAAAGGAGGAAACACAACTTCAGCCCAGACGAGGGGAAGAAGCCCCTCATTGGGATATGGCAGAGTGAAGCTGCTGGGCGACCTTCCTCCTGGGATTCAGTGCAGGAGATGGCCTCCATGTGAACACTCCGTCAGAAGGCACCAAGTTAGAGAACCACCTGACAGAGCAACTAGCGTGAATCATCTTCTTTGGTTTTTGCACAGCTTGCAATTTGCCATTTCCAGGCGGCAGAATCCCAAATGGCCACCTTCTGGTAGCTGCCTTGTTCCATTTATTTTTAATGGAATAAGTCGACCACCTCCTCCCTGTGTCAGCCCCTCAAATCCCAGAAGAGAGCTATCATGCCACTTTCAATCCTTCTCTGATCAGGCTAGGCATAGTTCCCTCAGACATTCATCTACGATTGAGACTCCAGACCTCGCATCATCTTTGGTGCTCTTCTCTGCGCTCTTTCTAGGTCCCCGCATCTTTATTGTATTGTGATGACCAGCACTGGGTGCAGTATTCCAAGTGTGGCCTCACTAATGCGGCACAGAGCGATACTATCATCTCTCAGGAGCTGCCCATCATCTCTCTGGATGATTTGTTCCATTTTCGTAAAACATCATGATTTTTCCGCAGCCGTATCACACTGCTGGCTCACATTCAGCATGCAATCAAAGGAGACAGCCTTTTCGATATTCTGATCCTAAGGCAACGAGGCCATAGAGATCAAAAGAAGTCATCATCTTCAAGCAGATTCAGAAACAAATTGGATGCTGATGGTGGTGATATCTGGTCTCTTCATCTTGCCCGAGCAGCTTATGTAGGGATTTTTTGGGGTCCTTATTTCATTAAAAAGCAATGAAAGCATGATTGAAAAAAAGGAAAAAGGAGAAAAAAGGAAAATCAGAAAGAAAGAAAGAAAACAGTAGAAGAATGTGATATGGGTACAGTATATATGATGATTGGATGCTTTCGGCTCCTAGCAGCCACATGCAGTAGACAGATCTTCTCCATCAGGCTCTGTCACTAACCTGAATCTTACTGAGTCCATCCACTTTTCTTCTGTTCTTCTCCTTCCTTCCACTTTTTCCCAGCATCAGACCCTGGTCATCTGTGCCTCGAGTGAGACCTCTGGATCAATGTGCTGGATGATCTGTTGGCTTGTTTTCCTGGTGGTCCTCAACAGTCTCAGAAATCTTCTCCAGTGATATGTACAAAATATTGTCACATAAATATATAAAGTTTTATACAAGTATTTCAATAAACAATGACCATATTTTATTTTTTATATAAGATCTATGTCTGTAAGCAATGAATTGCAAGTAAACATTAGGACTTCATTTGACTGAATAACTGAGGCCATAAATTTATCTCTCCAACATTAGAGGGCTAGTCTCTTAATGGAGATTCCATTTTTTTTCCAGCCGTTAATTTCCACCTAAAGGAGATATGTAGTTCAAAGGAATATAAACAATACTCCATGTTAATCAAATCATGTCTGGAAGTTAAAATAATATATAGAATTACCTATTATCAGAACATGATGATTTTAGGACATCATAAAACATGTTTTAATGAATCATTATTCTCATTGCATCTCCAACCATACAATGATCTACTAATTCCTTTTCTATAAAACATAGTCAGCCCAAAACAGCATTTTTTCCTTGTTACTATGGTCTATTGACTATGACTACTGTGACTATTGTCTTAAGACCTGTGAACAGTTTTGATACAGCTGCATGTAGTTTAAATGACAGGCAGTGCAGCCCTGGGTTTCCATGACCAGATCCATATTCCTTTATCTGTCCTACCTGACTAAATCTGGTCAGAAACTTTCTTGGATACAGATTTACATATCCAAGAATCAAAACATGATTCAAGTTTACCCCCAAGTAAAAACTGGATCCTATAAAGGACATTTCTATAGAGGCAAGTTATGCTACCCATCCCAGGTGGTTTGATTGAATGTGACCCAGCAGTGTGATACAGCTGCAGAAAAATCAGATGTGATTTTAGGCTACCTAACCAGAAATGCAATTTCCAAATTGCAAGAAGTAATTATTCCACTGCATTCTCCTGGGTTCAGATCCCAAAGTTTATATAAAAAAAGAGCAGACTCCACTCCCTTCTAGCAGTAAAGAATGAAAAAAAAATTTCATCTGCAAGAAAAAACGCTCAGAAAGCACGGAGGACCTCACATCTGAACAAGAGTCTGGGAAATCAGGGAATTCTATGGATGTCATTCAGCTGCACTCAGTCTGGTCAAACCCCACCCCCACCCCCCACAATTTATTCTGATGTGTTTGAAGAAGGGTCATTTTAAACTGTGGATCTGCAAAGGTGCTCCTGTTCTATTCTTATAACTGAGAATGAAGAGCCCAAAAGCTGGACTTTTTAGCCTAGCAACATTTGGAAGCTTCTGTTTGTCTTCCAGTGTTGTCAATAAACAAAGAAGAAATTGCTGCTGCGAGTTTGGTTCTTTTTTTTTTGCCTTGCTTCACTAGAGGTGCTCTGCCCACCCCCCAACCTACCATTTATTTTTTGTTTATTTGATAAGAGCAGGGGACAGTTTCATGGTGAAAAAAAATGGGATCTGTAAAGTTTCTCTCTCTCTCATCTATCCACCTATCTATCCATTTATCGATCCTTCTATCCCTATTTATGGATAGCTTTGGAGGCCAGAGTCTCCTTCTAAAGAGGCCTTTTTAAAGATGTTAGAAACCGAGTTACCTGGTTCAGAGGAAGGAACCTCCTCCTTTGTGGCCCCCATATTAGGGATTTGCTCCCCAGGGAGCCACCTGGGCCCCCACTGTCCGACACTCTGTTTAAGAGAAAAGCAAAGGTTCATCACTTTCAACTTGTTTTTAATAATTTGTGGAACTGGATTCATCTTGCTTAAGAATGCTAATAATCTGTATGTTTATTTGATGTGAGCCACTCATTTAGCAGTTAGACAGAAAGGGTGATATAAATATAATAGGCACCTAGTGAACAAATTT